>CAUYON010018233.1:0-25607 GCA_963573935.1 Arctocebus calabarensis
GCTGATAGTTCACACCTCTTCCGAATGCCCGTTCAGCCTAGTGCTGATAGTTCACACCTCTTCCGAATGCCCGTTCAGCCTAGTGCTGATAGTTCACACCTCTTCCGAATGCCCTTTCAGCCTAGTGCTGATAGTTCACACCTCACCTTCTTTAATACAGTTCTGTGCTTCACTTCCGAAACAAGAAAACTGGAGCTCAGAAAAGTCAAATAAGGCACCTATGGTCGCACAGACCCTACGCTGAAGGCTGAAAGACCCGCGTGTCTGTCTCTTAAACTCGGGACCTCCGACTTTTCTACCTTTTCTCAACTATGAATGTTCTATAATTCCGTGGTCTCATGAATAATTATATAAGGTACGCTGGGTAAGAAAGTATGGCAATAAAGACCTACACAGGGCCCTTGGGGCCCAGGGAAGCCAAGCAAATGCGTCAGAGGACTTACCTTGAGGACAGGCAGGGCACAGGTGAGAGCCAGGTTGGGGGGCCACATCAGAGGTAGAAAGGTGAGCAGGGAAGGAGCGGCGCCACAGGGCAGGTGAAAGAGCAGCCCTTCGGATGCCTTGGCATTGAATAAGGAGGTCCCCACGGAATCCTGTAAACAATCCACTTAGAGAATAGCTTGATGAGAATATCCCGGCTGGAATCTCTGAAGTGAAAGGTCAAGTCAAACAGCCACTTCTAATCACTTCTTAGCCTTGGGAATTGTGTAGTGTGGATGCTTTTACCACTTGCATGGATTTTCTACTGCAATGGGCAGAAACTTTGGAAAGGGAAGGTGTTTCCTTCTTGCATCCATCACATTACCCCGCTGCTGGATTTTCACGTGAGTCTTCAGAGCAGGTTTCAGATGGCAGAAATCATTTTTTTTTTAAATTGCATTCAGCCCATCTGAGCATAGCGATGTGATAAAGCTGAAATAGAATGGGCACCACTGATGGGCTTTGTCACTAATGCAGTGGGAAATGGCTAGGAAGAATAAGCCCCCTTGCAGTCAGACGCATCCACATTCTCAGGCAATAAAATGTAACAAAACCCAGAAATGGACACTCAGAATAAAACCTGAGGGAACCCCAGCAATTTGGTTCTTTTCTTCTATTAAGAAATAACTTCAGCTCTTGGTTGTTTGGGGGAAGATATGTGTTTTTTCCCTCCCCTTCAATTCGATGTGCTCGTGTCCGCGGCTGTGGTTTACCACGTGAAGGATGGGTATTTCAAGGAATGACCCACATCGGTATTATATTTATTACCTCATAATGCAGCTATTGAAGTTCTGATGTTCACACTCTAAAAAGCTCACTGGGAAGATTTCTGCCTGTCCTAGAAATACGAGTGGGCCAAATGCTCTCCGCAGGAACCTGGCAGCTCCAGGCTCCAGGAAGCAGGCGGCAACAGATGTCTTTGTATTTTCTGACATTCCTTCTTTATCTATGCTTTCCCTTAAGTAGTGCTCGGAATGCTTTTGTAAAGCCATGGGTTAGTTAAAAACTTTATTTAGGCTGGAAGTGTCATTGTTTTGGAGGCACTGTGCAGTTGGCTGGTATCAGCTGGAGGTCGTTACCGGATCAGAAGTGAAAGGCATCTGCCAGTTACTCTAACTGCCCCTGCAACTCTAAAATGACTGTCTGTTTCCTGTGATGAGGAAAGTGTGAGAAAACGCACTTATGGAAACTGTAAATCCCGACAATGCCATGGAGACCAGACTGAAAAAGCAGCGTGTGGACCGGTTGCGATAGCGCCTCAGCAACTTAAGGCAGATTTAGAAAAGACTGTGCAATTGACGAACTTTAAGGTAGGCATCTAAAAAACGGTTGGCACCAATAATTCCTCAAGTCGGTTAAAGAGTGAAGCTTAAACATGATGGTAATTTCAAGGCAATTCTGCCTCTCTAAAAAATGAGGGTGAACGATAGCTCACAGCTCTCACCAGTAATTATTGTAGTCATTTTTATGTTTTACTTGTATATATATATAGTAGAGACAGAGTCAGTGGAGTGCTGTGCAGTCACAGCTCACAGCAACCTCCAGCTCTTGGGCTTAGGCGATTCTCTTGCCTCAGCCTCACGAGTAGCTGGGACCACAGGCGTCTGCCACAACACCTGGCTATTTTTTGATGCAGTTTGGCCGGGGCTGGGTTTGAACCCGCCACCCTTGGTATATGGGGCCGGCGCCCTACTCACTGAGCCACAGGCGCCTATGCCAAAGAACAGGGGAAAATTACGGGGAGCACCCTAAAGTGCCATTTTCAGCATTGTGACCCAAAGTGGAGCCTGGGCCTCTTTGAAAGTGCGGTCCTGAGAAAGGTCAGTTGAGCTGTTTTATCTCTCGTTGTTTATTTCCCTTCCCAGAGCAATGTTTAACCTTGGCCTCCTTTTCCCTTCTGCTTTTGAAGAAGTGTTTCTGTCTCCTCAAGAAGAGCTAGGACTGAATGTTTCTAGGAGAGAGACAGTTTAAAGACCTCCTGGCTTCAAACACCAGTTGTATGAGCATTGAATTATGAATTCCAGAATTAACTAACTCCAGAACTGACTGGTTGACTAAGTAGCCTCTGGACCCTTTGAGCACTCCCTGGAGTCCAAATGCTTCCAGAAATAGGTGGTTGTGTCAGTATCTGGGGCAGGTGCGTGCCATTCTTCTGCCGTTTGACAGTCTTGTTTATTTTATATCAGCCAGACACCTGATCTTGACCCTAAGTTGTCCTTGCGATTTGGAAGTCAAAAAAGCTATTTACCTTACAAAGAAGTAAAAAGTTGCTGGTTTAAACTGTAACGGCCACCAACAAATTATTTTTAAAGCTATGCAACATATCACAGTTATTCAGATCCTCATTCTAAATAGCTATCAGATTTTCCCCTCAGGAATCATAAAATACCAACCTCTGTGTTTGAAGTTTCTTTACATCTCAATTACGGCAATATTCTCATTTCCTTTCCTTTATAAGGACCCAATGACTGAAAACTTTAAGGAGAAAGCATATGTTTAAAAACAAAAGAGAATAATGTGTAAAACGTATTTCCCTGTGAAAATACATGCATATATATTTTCTCTTTGATCCATGTAAAAAGTTATTTTGACAACAATTTCAGCGATGTCCCTGCCCCATCTTTCTTTCAATCCAGAAAAATAACCCTGAAAACAAGGACATTACTCCCCAAGTATAAATACCCAGTATTTTGGTTACTTTTCCTACTTTACATTTCTTTTTATTTTTAATTGTTTGTTTGGTTTTTTTGTAGAGACAGAGTCTCACTTTATCGCCCTCGGTAGAGTGCCGTGGAGTCACACAGCTCACAGCAACCTCCAACTCCTGGGCTTAGGTGGTTCTCTTGCCTCAGCCTCCCGAGTAGCTGGGACTACAGGCGTCCACCACAACGCCCAGCCATTTTTCTCTTTTGCAGTTTGGCTGAGGCTGGATTTGAACCCTCCACCATTGGTAGATGGGTCTAACGCCCTACTTGATAAGCCACAGGTGCTGCCCTTCTTTTTATTTTTAACACATGTACTTGGCGAAAATAATCCCAACAATACATTAGTAATTAAATTAAAAAAATAAACAAATTTCCTTTCTATTTCCCATTAACTCTTGAAACACGGTATCTTTGGTTACCCGGTGGTTAGAACCACAATTTCAATTACATGTGGTTACAGACAGAGTAAGTATTTGCATCCACTTGATATTCTCACGTTGAAACCGCCCATTAGTTTGAGGGCATTTAGAGGTGGGACTGTTGGTGGGTAGTGAGCTTTAGATGAGGTCATGAGTGTGACATCCTCACAGGGTAACCAAGCCCCTTCTACTAGGAACAGGGAAAGAAGAGCATACAGCTATTCCTGTTTATACCACTTGATGTGGTATAAATAATCTGTCTCACCACCGACTTCTCATACGCCAACAGTAGAAGTATTTACTGCCTTCCTATCACGTAAGAGGTGGGAACCGACAGTTCTAAATTTTCCCTAAATCCTTCACCTCCAAACTGGGTTGGCTATCCCATTCAATTTTAATTTAATTATTATAATATTTATAGTTCCCCATCTGCCCATGGTTTCTTTTTTAAAAATTGAGAAAAATGTCAAACTTTATACCATTAAGACTTTGTGGTTTTATTGATTTTGAAACCAAATGGTTTGGACTGGTGGGAAAAAATTATTTCATACTTTGCATACTTTCTTACTCTATAACAGTGAAATTGCTTTCTCTTTTGTCTTGTGATTTTTTTTGAGGTGAAATTTAAGTTTTTGTGTGAGTAGTATGATTATACCTATCCTGAGTGTCTTACTTTTACTGGATCACATCAAACCTTTGTTTAATTCTTAATAAACTGTTCAATTGTTAAAAAAAGAAAAAAAGAAACCAAATGGTTTGGACTGGTGGGAAAAAAATGTGAACCAGTGTTACTAAATCTGCGTCCCTTAAAAGAGAATGTTTAAAACATCAAAGTCACAGTGATTCCTTTTTTCCCACATCATTAATTGTTTATGGGCAGGTCATATTTCATTTTGGGGACGACACCTCTGTGGCATTTGATACACAGCAGTGCTATTCTAAGAAAGAGATGTACGTATGTTGATCCATAGCACTGTTATTGAACTTATCTCACCGATGAAGAAAAAAAAAATGAGGCACAGGGGAGAATAGTAACTTACCAAGCCCCCACGTGAGGTGGTAGAGCTGGGATTTGTGGGAGTCCAATCCCTTTTTATAGTTAATATTTATTATTTCTTGTTTAAGAGTTTTTTACCTTCCTCAAAGTAGTGAAAATATTCTCCTGTTTTCTTCTAGAAGTCATAAATTTATACTTGAAAGTCAATAAACTACCTTGAATAGCATTTTGGGTGGCTTTCTGACACTTTCGGAGGAGAGGCGGAAGGATGGCCTTCCTACAGGTGTGTCTGAAATTGCACCAAACATTGTTTTCAGGAAAAGGATTTGCTACTAGATTAGTCAATGACAGAAGAGTTAAGGCTACTGTTTTAGAGAACATAGAAATTGCACTACTTCCCCTCTATTACTAGCGTTTTTAAGAGTATAAATTTAATTTCGAATTCAAAGCGCATACAATGACTTTTGGAAACCAAATCTTTAAGTTTTCATATTTTTGAATTATTATAAACTATTGGGGACAGTGACATGACTAAATTTGTGAATCAAATGAAAAATCAATTCAAAACACTGGTAAGATTTGAAAATGTACTATTTGATGCCAAATATCTACATGGCTAAATTTATTATTTTCCTGGTAGACACTTAGTGTACGTATCTTAGTTAACTGTAAAGTAAGCTAGTAAAAAATAAAAACCAAACCAAAATAACCTACAATTTAGATTGCACAAATGGAATGGGGTACACAGTCACAGAGGGAAGTGCACCTGTGCCCTCACGCCACTCCGGTCACAGCCAGAAGGTTGTGCCGCACTCCAGGGATCTCATTTCAGGGATAATCTTAGCAGGCAGAAGTGAGCAGCTGTAAGGCTCCCACGGCATGCGGAGAGGCCTTGTAGGTGAGCGCTGATGCCGGAGGAGAGGTGCTGAAGACGACATGGTCACCTCGGTCACCTAGAGCAGAGTCCACGAGGAGTTTCCCCTGGGCACTGACCCCTCCAAGGGCAGGAGATGTGCAAGCAGAGGGTGAGTGAGTCTTCAGAGGTTGTGGCGAGGCGACTCCTGTGTGCTGTTTCTTTCTTTTTCCCACAGCAGTTGCAATAACTCAAAGAAAATACCTAAAATTCTCTGCTCAAAGGAGGGTCAGGAACTACACAAGACAACTGAGCACCAGGAAGGAGGGAGAAAATGGGAAAGGCTGTGCCCCCTACAGGACAGGTGGTGGAATCGGGGTAAAGGCGAGTTGGGGAGGGGAAGGCCAGGCCAGGACACTCCCCACGTGAGGGCCACGGAGACCAGGATGGGTGCTTGCCGTGCCACCTGCCACCACCAGTGGCAAGCCCATCTGTCCCTCTCTTGGGAAGTGGGTACCAAGGCAGAACCTCTCCCCTCCCTGGCAGTGGGAGGACTCCCCTGATGTCCTGGAAGGGGACCAGACTGGCCTGAGGGACAGCAGCCTGGAGGAGGCACGGGAGGTGGACAGATGCAGTCTATTAATTCTTTGAAGGCGCAGAAAAATACTGCTGACACTGGGAGAGAACACTGGCCCCTCCATTACACCTGGCCAGCTGTGCTGCCGCTGGGCTCCCAGAGGCAGGCGGCACGTGGGACCAGCCATCCTCGGGTGCTTGTGACGGCAGCCGCTGGGAGAAGCCTAATTCTCTCTCTTCACTCCAGGAACTGTGCTCTGGGCAATGTCAGACAAAGCAATGTGAGAACTGTGGGTGGAAATGTTCCTGAGAGCCGATCTGAATTCCACTGACTCTCATGCTCCGAGAGGAGTATTTGTTCACCTTAAATAATATCCAAGTTATGTGCTTGGTGATCAACTTTGAGGATCAAGGTGGAGTGTGTATTTTTGCCTAATGGTTTTACATAACCCCTGTGTACCTCCAAGGAAAAAGCAGGACAACTGTGGGGTTTTTATCTCCCCCTTCTTCATCATGAATCAAGTCCCTGTATGAAACAAATCGTTACAACAACAAGGAGTGACAGGCTGACAGCCGAGGTGGTTATTAATGGGGATGACAACCGGCAAATCGGGAATCATGGCAGTGCGTGTCTGTGAACAGCAATTTGTGCTTAGTTGAATAACCAGGAAACTCAGGAAATCCTGGAGAAGGAGAAGCAACAAAATCAAACAGATACATTTCCATCCATCCCACAATACCCTACAGTAATTGACAAGCAGAAGGACAGCAGCTTTCAGAACTTTCTAGTTCTTACTTTAATTTCACTTCTTGACACACCCGGGGGTTTAAAAATCAGACCAATGGAAAGGAAGCTAAAGCCTTTCTATTTTCCTCTTGCAAGACTAGATACATGATAAGCAGCCCATCTAATTATGTTTTGCTATATTTCCAGGGGATTTCTGACTCAATATTATCTAGAGGATGGAATGAACTTCAGAGCAACTAGAAAGACAACTTTAAAAAGTTTCACTATGGTTCATAATCTCGGAAATTCTGTTTTGTCCACCTCAAGGGCTTGTTGGGGTTTTTCTTTGTTCTTTTTGTGTTATTTTCAAAAAGCAGCATTCACATTTCTAGTAGATAGTTACTAGAGTAGATATTTTCTCAAAGCTACCATAGTTGTTTTTATTTTTTCCTTTTGTTCTCCTTAAATTACAAATGTTGACAATCCAGTGATTAGGGAACTCCTTATTCACAGTAACCATAGAACATGGCTGACTTCAGCCTTACCAGGACCCTCAGCAGAACTGGGAATGGCCAGCAGGGGACGTGTGTCAAGGCAAACTAAGCCTGTGTGTGTGTGGCAAGGCAAACTAAGCCGGGTTGCTCACACAGGTGATGAGACTTCTGGTTTTTAATGTTTAATATCTTACAAGTGCAACAGAACTGCATCCTGAGAGGAAGGCAAGCAGTTTGGTCAGCTCAAACCCAGGTTTTCCAGAAGCCCCAGTCACACCAGCAGCAAAAGGTGTCATAATTTTATCAGTAAAGTTCTTAAAAAGAGAAAAAGGCTCCAGTTTAACCCCAATCCTGCCATGGTAAAGATGTTTCTGCTGACTAGAAGGTTAGGTCTGTCCCTGATTAATGACATCACTGCAGGACAATTCGACATCTTATCAAGGCAAGAAGAAGAAAAGCCTTGAGACATTTCCCTGTCCTTCTCATGTCGCCCTGTCTTCCTAAAGTGGATGATGAGTTTTGAATTAGGACAGCAGAGATTTTCCAGAAAAAAAAGAAAACATTCAACAAACTCTAATAATGTCATTGGGATGCAAACATCTTGCCAAAGGGAAGTTCAGGTGAGGGCCTAACATCTCATGTACCTCAGGAAGGAAGTTTGGGCGAGGACCTAACATCTCACGTACCTCAGGAAGGACGTTCGGGCGAGGACCTAACATCTCATGTACCTCAGGAAGGAAGTTCGGGCAAGGACCTAACATCTCACTTACCTCAGGAAGGAAGTTCGGTTGAGGACCTAACACCTTAAGTACCTCAGGAAGGAAGTTCGGATGAGGACCTAACATCTCACGTGCCTCAGGAAGGATGTTCGGGCGAGGACCTAACATCTCATGTACCTCAGGAAGGAAGTTCGGGCGAGGACCCAACATCTCACTTACCTCAGAAAGGAAGTTCGGGTGAGGACCTAACATCTTAAGTACCTCAGGAAGGAAGTTCGGGCGAGGACCTAACATCTCACGTACCTCAGGAAGGAAGTTCAGGCGAGGACCTAACATCTCACGTACCTCAGGAAGGAAGTTCTGGCGAGGACCCAACATCTCACTTACCTCAGGAAGGAAGTTCGGGTGAGGACCTAACATCTTATGTACCTCAGGAAGGAAGTTTGGGCGCGGACCCAACATCCCACTTACCTCAGGAAGGAAGTTCGGGTGAGGACCTAACATCTTAAGTACCTCAGGAAGGAGAAAGCCTTAGGTGTTCACGAGGTCAGTGGATTCTGTCATTTACCTCAGGAAGAGGAGACATTGTTGTTTCCACAGTGCTATGAAGCAATCATACATCACCTTGCTGTGGATAATGAGAGGTCCTCCCTCCCCAGGGATGATGGCGGGACTGCTAACATACACACAACTGTTACTCATTTCTGCTGACTCACATGAGAACAGATGAGGGACCTTTAAAAATCCCCAAACTTATTTTTCTTGACTGTGAAAGTAGGTAATGAATGTAGAATATGTGCAGCTGGATTAAAAACAAAAATAAGAGCCTGCAGCTTTCTGGATCAGGGCTCACGGCCCCTGCATGGGAGGCTCCTGGGGAGTGGGCAATGAGCGTCTCACGGACGTGGAGGAAAACACACTGGTGTATCAGAGGACTCTGACCTGAATTTGATGTGGGGCAGGAGGCAGAATATTGTGCTGCAAATGATATATGGGTGTAGCACAGAACGAAGAACAATAATTGGAGAGATTCTAAGAAGAAAATAACAATGAAGAGAGGAGGAGGTTGAAAAAGTATGGGTATGAAGTCCGAATTACATTCTAGCACAAGGTGGTGTATGATATATCACAGAGCTCACGTAAGCCTTGTGCCAAGGAACTCAGAATTAGAGGGAAACTATTCAAAGGAAATTGTTTCAAGTTGAGAGCAGTTACCCACACTTAGAATCCCAGAACATTTGGGAGGCCAGGGAGGAAGGATCACTTGGGGTCAGGAGTTCAAGACCAGCCTGGGCAACATAGCAGGATCCCTTCTCTACAAAAACTTAAAAATTGGCTGGGTGTGGTGCTGCACACCTGTACTCCCACCTACTCAGGAGGCTGAGGTAAGGGGCTTGCTTGTGTTAAGGTGGCAGTGAGCTATGATCCTGCCACTGCACCCCAGGTGGGTGATAGGGCAAGACCCCGTGTCAAGAGAAGAAGGAAGGGAGGGAGGGAGAAAGGGAAAGAAATTGTTCTGGTGGAAAGGGGAGAAAAGGGCGTGTCATTCATCAGTGCGGGAATGCTCACATTTTAGACATGGGGGGACTGATTGCATTTCTGGGTAAGGCTACTCTGGGAGGAGCCTGGGAGCTTCTTGGTAGATTCCAGTTCTTGTCTGTGAGGGAATCGTATGTCATACTCAACCTACCCAATCAGTAGGAATGTTGTAGTAAGTCAGCGATTCACACAGATGTACCCAGCCTTGTGCCTGGTGCATAGCAGATACCCATGGTGGTAATTGCATGGAAGGGGCTCGAGAAGGCTGCACTACCTCTTTCTGGGAGAAATGCAAAGCCTCTATGCCCAGAGGAATTTGAGGAGGTGTTTCTGACTGCAGACATGCAAATTCATGCCAGATGACTGCTGATTTGGCCTCGGGGGTGTGGGCTCGTGCTGCAGGAGGATGGACCAGCAGGTTCCACTTACAGACGTGGTGATTCAGGGCAAGAGCTCTGGGCAGGAGGGGTTTGCTCCACATGGACGGCAGGGACCACCCTGACGCAGTCCTCTCTTTAGGAAAGAGGAAGGCAACGCGTCTGCAAGGGGGAGGTTTGCAGGAAGCTGAAAGAACAAAGGGCGCAGGTGCCAGGCTGAGAAGGAGCCGTGCATGAGGCAGGAGCCTGCAGGAACCACGGACAGGGAAGATGAGGTGCCGCCAGGGGGAGACGCAGGGCCCGGGACCACAGAGGCCCTGGGCCCACTGGCTCTGCTGGTGGTGACCATGTCCCCTTCACTCAGTGCGTTTCCGTCCCTCCTTGTTGTTCTGTATGGTCGCACCATCACTGTATCCTAGAGCAGCTCTAAGGGGGCTTCTGCGCCTTACTCTGGAAGAGCTTAAAACTCATGGACCCGCCATTGTCATTATGACCCGTCAAGACACTGAAGACGCATGTCCTGACTCTGGAGAATGTGCCTTTAGTAAAGAAGATACTAAGTTTAACAATTAGTCACAGTGGGGACATCGAAGGGAATGCAGACGTAGGAATAGTATAGATAAACTGTGAAGGAAATCAAGGGAGAGAGACATCTTATACGCAAGATTCGGAAAGGCTTGATGGGAAAAAGAAGCATTTTGGCTAGACCACAAGTTAGATTTGGATATAGTGAAAAGATGAGAAATGGAATAAAATGAGCCAAGCTGTGGCTAAGGATAGGGGGAAGCCCATGAGTCAGGAGTCTGAAGGCGAGAATGCCGGGGTGCAGCAGCTTACTGGGGGTTCGGTCCTAAGTGCAAGGAGGTGCTATTGAGACAGGACACAGTCGTGCTCTGTGGATCTTCCTCCCGGTTTTCCCACAGCATGAGCAGGTCACGACCCCACTGTGTGTGGTCATCACATGTCCCCAGCCCTCTAGCAGCAAAGAGGCCACAGGGTGGACTGAAGACCCCCTGCCATTATGGCATTCTTAGGAGAAAAAAGCAAATCCTGTAAGTTTAAAACCCTTCCGCGTCTTATGTTGATGTTGCCAAATTGAAATCCCCAAATTAGTTGCTCGTGACATCTTAGGTAGCAGCATCTTCACAATCGCGTCATCCCGAGAGCCGCAGGGTGGCTCTATCCTCAAACATTTGTTCCCAACATAGTCATGAGAGCCTGGTTCCTAACGGTTCGGTTCAAGCACAAGGAAAACATGCAGCTCTCCGGGACCACACTGTGGCATGTAACCTGGAAGGTGCCTGGTGTTTGCAAGCTCGGTGAGCTCACCGTGGCATCTGTCACCACGGCTACATCCAACGTCTGGTGGGGAATCTCTTTGAATTTCAGATGCCACAGCAAAACATTCCAGAGCCACTACAGACATTTCCTGTCCTATTCTACTTTGGAGGGAACAATTTTTTAAGTCTAAGGCATCTCTTCCACTGCCCCCAGACACTCTAAATAAGGTTAATGTCCCTTCACTTCAGCTATTTAGATGAAACCCTACAGCCAGTCAAAGGCCCACCTCCTACTGTGACCAGTGTGTCCTGACCTACCCCAAGCCTGTGTGCATTGAGAGCAGCACTGCATTATAGCAGTGGGTGCGGGTCCAATGTCACTGCCTGCACCCTGGCACACTGCTGTCAGGAAGCCGAGCTCAGGTGTCACTGCCTGCACCCCGGCACACTGCTCCCAGGAAGCCGAGCTCAGTTGTCACTGCCTGCACCCTGGCACACTGCTGTCAGGAAGCCGTGCATGGGCAGTGATGGCCGTTCCTCCACTTTGTGTGGTGCCCAGAACAATGGCTCTGCTTTTCCATGTGGCTGCGCTCATGACTCCCTGGATCTTACCCTGTAACACCTGCTTGTTTTCAACAACTTGGATGGTTAGAAGTGTCCCTGCTCATCTGAGTGGAAACATCGCAGTGAGCTCCGGGCTGGTGCAGACATCAGTGTTTTATCCAGAGACCAAGCTGCGAGGGGGTGCACAAGGTTTAGGGGACTTCGCAGAAGTCTGTCAGAAAGACAGGCGCCAAGGCTTGTCCTTCTGATGGAACTAGAACACTCAGAACAGCTGGGAATCCTACAGAAATAAGCCATTTCCCAGAGTTAGGAAATAAGCATACCTTCTCTCAGGCAGCTCTTCTGGGCTGTCACACCCTCACTCAGAGTATCCCTGCAGGCTACAGGTGAACAAAGCCCCAAGTTACAGCTGTCAGAAGCACATGAACCCTGGATGAGCTCTGGCCAGGGGACTTCTAGTCTGATTCCCCTTGCTGAGACCACAAGCCTGCTCATCCAGGATTTTGATCATATCAGGCCATTCGGTTTTGTAATTATCCCTCCCAGCTTCTTAACACCATTGCTCAGTCTCAGTCTCCAAATATGGTGAGAAAAAATTTCCAAAATCCCCCCATGGGCCCTGTGGAGCATGTTGATCCCTGCTACTCCCTCGTCAGTTAAATTCGGCATACATACTTTGCTCCAGCAGAACACCAGAGTGGCATTTCTTAGATATGGGGACTATCTGGGTTAAACAGTTTACTATTTGTCTACTTAGAACATCAGAGTGTGACTTTATTTGGAAAAAAGGTCTTTGCAGACATGATGACCAAAGAGAGATTGTAATGCACCGAGGAGGGTGCTAAATCAAATTCAGGTAACTTCATAAGGGGCAGAAAAATTGACTGGAAACATAAGAAGAGGCCATATGAAGACAGGCAGAGAATGGAGCCCCTTGATGCTGGGAGAGATAAGAAAGGAGGTGACCTGGAGATCCCTGCCTACACCTGGGTTTCAGATTTTTGACCTTCAGAACTGTGAGCGAGAACATTTCTGTTGCTCCATGATAATTTGTTATGGCAGCCCTAGAAGCTAATGCGGGAACTGCCTTATGTCTGGAACAAGCATGAGAAGATAGAAAACGTGACAGTTCAAGGCAGGACAGCTGCCTTTTGCTCCCACCATTCAAACGCATAGGACATCTCAGAAACAGGAGACAGTACATTTCCATGGCAATGTTATCACCAAGTGGATGGAGACAGGGTCGACTGGAATCACCACCCAGCTCCCAAGCTCACCATATGGTCCTCTTGCTTCTCTGGCCTCATTGTCTGACTCACTCCCACTCTACACAGGAAAGGCAGCTGCTTTCTATCAGAGCAAAGTAGTCAAAGTGTGCACAGGGAATTTGAAGGGTGCAAGAGTTTGTCCAAAGCAGTCTGAGGGGCAAAAGGCAAATAGCTGTGGTCAGAGGGGAGATGGCTGAGAACACATCAGTCACATAAACCACACATGAACCAAAACCGCATAGAACTAAATGCACACACCCCTACACGCCCACAAAGCAAAACTGGTGAAGTCTGACTTAGGCTAATGGAGTGTGTGGCTGCCAATTTCCCTGCATATTACCACTGGGGGAAGCTGGATAACGGACATGCAGGCTATCTCTGTATTATTCTTAAAATGAGTGTAGTTTTATAAGTAATCAAAATGAAAAGTTTCATATATTAATTTTTAAAATCACGGTTGACAATGAAGAAATTTAAAACGTGTTGAGAGTGGAGAAGCTTGAGTAGAGGGTGGGATGGAGCTCGTGAAGGCCCCCCGAGAGGAGAGAACCAATGCCCAGGAGAAGGATTTGCGTAAGTCTGGGGTGAAGTTTGTGCTGAGAGTGAAAGGCAGATTTCACCTATCCAGACAGTAGATAAGAATTCACTCTGCTAAAAAAGAAACATATTTCACTTACTATGCTAAAGTTATTACTCTGGAGGAGGAAAAAAAAAAACCTAGAATAATAATTAGGGAAGCTTTTCCTAGGGATTTAGTTCAGCCAGAATAAATACTATGATATGAAAGTCACTGGAACCTCAAGAAGACATAATTTGCAATTTGTAGATTAAAAGTAGCAAAGGAAGTGAAGGAAAAGCACTCCCATATTACATCTTAAACCTTTGAAGGATCTATGTCAAAAGCTTTCCATGAAATATTTTCTAAGTTCTAAAAAGAGAACACATACACTTCTAAAAACTTTCAAATAAACAATTATGAAGTATCTAATAAAATAGAATAAGCAATGGATGACAATTTACATTTCCAGTAAAATTAAAAATTGCTAATGACAAGTAAAAATTATTGAGGTTGTGTACTGCACTGTTGACTTACATGCCTTATTCCCCTTCCTCCTCTTTCATCCTTTGAATAAAGTTAATCTTGTCAACTAAAAATTAAACCACTGAACCTGGAAATGATTTTCCCCTTGGCCATCCCAGCTGAACCTAGAATTCCCATATCACGAGCTAATGGGCCCATATGCGTTTCCCTCACAAATGAGCAGCGGGCACATTCCCTACAACCACACAAACAAACAAACAGACAAACCAACGAAAAAACCACACACACACTACTGCTGAGAACAGTCGTATTGTGAGGATGGCATTTCTGTTTGTTTGTAGAGGAATTTATCGTTTTCTGTTTTATTAAAAAAAGCTATCTTTCTCCTGGCATCATCAAAAATGTTATTTGTAAATATTACTTTGGGCATTTTCAAAACCAGTAGAGTATCAATTTCCCGTCTTTTCTTTGTCAGTCTCGAGCTGATTTGCATTGCAAGATGCCAGCCTGCGCTGTTGGTGCCCCTCAGGCAGTGTTAGCATCAGACGGCTGAAGTCGAAGGAAATCTTGTGCCTTTCAGGCATGTTGTGAAACACAACAAACACCTCCTGCTTTCCAGGAAATCTTTTCTTTCCTTTTTCTTTTTTTTTTTCTTTTTGTCAACCAAAATTCTAAACAAAACAGACTAAAATTGAAACACCCATGGCCCATCTGTCACAATGAGAAGTCTATTTGTCACTGTAGCTGCTCCATATTGTCAGCCAATCAGAGAAGAGATGGAAAAATCTCAAGCAATGTTTAGAAGCAGTTGTTCCAAGACTAATCTTTAAAAGATGCTGAAATGCTGCTCGGGAGAAAAATCACTAGAGGTTACTGAGCCTTACCGTGACAGGAAATCTCCGAAGTTGAATAGACATCTTGGCTGTAGGACAACTCAAGCCCTTGACTGTCATAGGCCTAGGGCATCTCTAAGGAGGAGAGATACGATGTCGCCTTCTCTGCAGGTCCCTTCCTTTTCTGAAGCCTTGTTTCGGGAAGAGCAGTTTGGCCGACACAGATCTAACTCACTCATAAACCATGGGCAGAGCTTGGGAATTATTAAAAGAGATGACGGGAAAGGAAGAGACATATTCAACATTGCTACCTCTTAAAAAATACTATTCATGACAAGATGCTACCCAGAATTACTAACAAATGCAGTGTTCCTCAGACAGATACAGGGTCATGTGTGGAGATGTTGAGTGTATTAGGGAGGTGCTTGCAGTGGGTTCTAGATTTTTCCAGGGTAATTTAACCAAACTTACTGCAGACAACCCATGTGTCTTTGTCATGAGTCATGCACCAAGTACTCACAGCCTCTGGTATATCCATCTGAAATAAAAGTGCTGGATTATTAGCAAACCATTTTTACCAGCTCTAAATGCCTTTGCCAGATGTCCACCAGATTTTAGCAGGTCTGATCCTGTATGGCTGGCCATCCGAGCAGGCAAAGCATTTAGGAAGGGAGAAGCTGCCCATCTCTGCCTGAGTGCCCCTTCCCTTCTCTTTCCTCTTTCTCCTCCAGTCACCTATTTTATGAGACTGATTGCTGGTCATTTCAGCACTTCTCAGACTCCTCCAAAGAGCAAGTTCATAAAATAAAATGACCAAATCAAATTTTAATTGATACCAGTCAACTTTTTTGCAGATTATCAACCATAGCAATCAAAGAAAAGAGGCAGAAAGAGCAAAGTATTATACAGGCAGGCGCCTATCACAGATTTTATTATCAACACCATTCTCCGCAATTGTAGATGACTCTGGTATGATAGAGGAGTCGGGTGATTGGTCCCCGAAGACCCAGACTAAGTTGTATTTTTTTGGTGGGCACTTGTGTATTATCACTACAGTTGCCTGAGTCAGGATAACGTCTGCTTGCCATCCATCCCGGAGTTTTGGTTATAAGGCAGGTACCTGTATTTTACTTCATATAGCATGTCTTAACTGAGTAATCATGATTTGGAGTTTTTATACAGAGTAATATATATCACAATACTCTTATTAAATGAATATCAAAGAGTGAAAGTCTATAAGGCTAAAAGTGAGAAATTTTGATTTATAGCTAAAATGAAGAAAAGGGAACTTGATGTAAAACTAATTATCAGAAAAATTTAAGTTTGCCATAAAGAGTTGAGAATGATGACAATAACCCAAACAAAAAACCTCATATACCTAGAAGTCCCCAACATTCTCCTCAATCTTCAGTCTTCTCCTCAATCAACATTCTCCTCAACCACACCTTTTTTAGACACTATATAAAAAAAAGAAAGGAAGAAAAAATCTAGTTCCATCAAGATTATTAAAAAAAAAAATCTTGTAACCTCCAGCATATGAAAAGTCAGTAGGAAAGCAGGTGAAAGCTACTAGTAGAATTGCCTCTGAGTCTAAGGAGAGGTAATGGGTGGGGAGTGGGGGGGGCAGATACGCAGATTAAAAGGGGTGTTGGGAGAGTTGGGTGCTGCCGTGGGAGTGCTGCTTCATCAAGACAGAGTGTGTGATTATCACATGTGGCACAGGTCACGACACATACAGGGTGAGGGAAAGTTCAACCTGAAACATAAAGTGGAATCAATATAAACCAAACTTTACATCACAGAAATCTGACTTAGTGACGGAGCAGAAAACTTGAAAATACAGAGGATGATGAAAATAAGGTAAATATGATGACAATCTACTGGCGGGAGAAAACAATCCAACTTTAAAATCATGAGTGGGATATGATAGACTTAATTTGACATTATTTGTAAGAAAACATAGAATGCATAAAAATAATTATGAATACCTGTAATGAAATATGGCTCTCAAAACAAATCTAAAAATTAAATTAGTATTGAAAAAAGCGTACATCTATATATTGAAAAGACACATATTAAATGAAGGTGGGTCTAAAAGTTAAAGGTGTATTAACAGGGGTGAGTGAAGTGGTGGGAGGATGACAAGGATGGGTGTAGTAAAGATGAGCAGTAATATGGCGTCAATCCCATGGGAGAGAGATGAATGCGGGAGAGAGGAAGAAAAATTTAGCATTTCTTTAAAAAGTGCGGAATGCTGCTGCGGTTGTACACAGCAATAATGCCATGGTATGAAATTATCTTCTTTTGTAACAAGAAAAATTAAAGTTAATTACCTAAGCATTGACAAACTATTATTTTTAATTTCCTATAATATCTTAGTTACCATGCTATGTGCTTTAGCCACATTGATTAAATGACCACTTTAAAAAAAAAACTCTATGGCACTGTTATCTGCACATGATAACTTGTGCAAGTTTTTATTAGGGTAGGGGCTATGTTTGTTGGTGCATTTCTCTGTCCTAAACTTATAACATGGTACTTTCTGCACAGTAATTGATTGGTATATATTTGGTAAAGAGATGGATGGATGAACACAAGGATGGGTGGATAGCTACTGTCAGTAAAGGGAAGAGGTAGAGGTCCAGCTCAGGCCTTTCTTTTTGGTCTTAGATACTTCACACAAAGATAGACTCAAAATACAGACATAGAGTGAAGATGGAATTTAACAAATACAGAAGACGTAGGAAAGGATTCAAAAATGACCCCTGAAGAATGGACGTTGGAGACTAGAAAGGTGGCATTAGCTCTGCCTTCTTATTCAATTTGAATAATCAAATACAAGGTTGCTGATAATAATCAAAGACAAGTTCTGGCTTGTTGAATGCAAAACAACAAGATGGAACTCTGCAAGGCTCATCCTCTCCAACTTGGCTATGATTTTTATCTTTCACGCTTCCAGAGACACACATTTACTGGTAACAGAAGCAGGATTAAACAAACAACAGCACCGATTTTCATTCAGTTTAAAAATCAAGAGGCAATCTTCAAGTTTGTTTAATAGAAAACAAATGGAATTCTGTTTCTTTCTCACTAAGTGAAAGGCAATCTTATTCACTGATTATGGAAGGGGAAATGTATCTGCCTTATTTTGCCTTTAAAATTCATGAAGGCATCTGGAGGCTGGAACGGATAATACTGGGTGACCATTTTAATGTGCTTTCTACCAAATGGACCAACCGCAGAGGACTGAAGTGGAGACAAGAACAGAATCACTGGAATCAGCCAATTCTTGCCACTTCAGGAACTCAGCCGGCCCTGCTTGAATCTGCAACACTGATGAGTTTGCCTTAAATTTTTCCTAAGAGCCCCAACATAGTGGGTGTCTCATCTGCAGGGAAAACAGAGGCGAGAATTATATGGCAGTTCAAAAGGCAAATCAGTCACATTTCACACACTGCATTTTGGATGTGAACAGCCTTGTCTTATCACAACAGGATAACAGCTAGAAGCATAAAATAGCAATGCTATTTCAATAACAAGATTAATTACACTTACGGTTCGTGCATTCATCATTCAAAAAATACTTACCAAGCAGTTGCTCTATGCCAAGCACTGAAGACAGAATAGCGAACAAACTCTCCCTTTTTGGAGTTTATAGTCTGATGAGGGAGAAAAACACATAATGTACAAACTCAAATATCAGATGAGTAACCAGAAAAGAGGATAAGGCAAGTAGAGTTCTGGGCACAGACTCATTACCAAGAGATCAGAGCAGTCTCTGCGTGGCTGTGATATTTGCTCATAGATCCAAGTTAAGCTGGGAGAACAAGCCATGGGAGCATCTGTGAGCAACAAACCCAGGGTCCCTGGGTGGGGGCAAACGTGCTGTGTTCATGGAATCCCAGGACAGACGTTGCATCAGGCACAGTGAGATGAAGAAGAGGCCAGCTCTGTAACCAGGTTTGAGTCACCTAAAGAATTTAGCTTTTTTTCTTTTTGTAAGAAGGTATCAAGATTGAGGGAAAACATAAAGCATCTGAGTGGAGAAGTCTGCTCTCACTTTCAAAAGGATGACTATGGCTGCTGCATTGCTGGTAAAGACCAGAGAGAGGGGAGGGGGAGGCAGAGACACCTTGTTACACTTGGCAGAGGGGAGGGGCCAGCACCCCGGGACCAGGGGTCCTGTGCTCAGAACAGAAGGCAGCACCCACAGAAGGTCCTGACGGGTGGAGCAGAGCACAGGAGAGCAGGGGGTCAGGACTGACGCTCAGGGTGTGGCTTGAGCAACAGGGTCAACATCTTACCGTGAACTTGGAAGAAGCCTTTGGAGAAGGAGGGCTGCAGGAGATGCAGTAACAGCCTGGGCTTGGTTTAGCTGCTGCTTATACGACCATGTGGATGTTTGGAGTGGGCGCTTGGATAAAACATTGACTGACAAACAGCTACTGGTTGTCTTTAGACACTAGGGTTTGTAGAAATTTCTCCGTGTTTATCTCCTGTCTAACCAATAACCAGATGTCCCATGTGTATCAGGGTAGCCAAACTGTAAACTTCGTGTGTAACAGTAGGTGGCCAACACGCGGATATGAAAGGAGAAACGATGTTTCAGCCACTGAAATGTTTTTCATCTAGACCAGGTAAAGGACTGATCTTTTTCATTCCTCAATATGTATATCATAAAGATTTGGTATAATATGGTAAAAAAAAAAAAAAACAGCAAAGGACATCATAAAATAAGTTTTCTTTTAATCAAAAGACTTGAAAATTAGAGAAAAATACTATAAAGAACCTGAATGGGGGGCGGCACCTTTGGCTTAAAGGAGTAGGGCGCCGGCCCCATATGCCAGAGGTGGTAGGTTGAAACCTAGTCCCGGCCAAAAACTGAAAAAAAAAAAAAACCTGAATAGGGAAGGACTTGGATGTGTGGCTCTGGGAAAGAAAGACAAAGCAAGTGACTGTGTTGGGCAACACTCAGGGGCTGCACAGCTGGGGTGTGAGCTTCCTGGGAGGTCACAGACACACCTGCACGTGGCCGGAGCCTGGGCTGGCAGATGAGAGCAGCATGGGAGTTTCCTTGCCATTGTCCACTAACCCCTGAAGCCTCTCCACTGAGAGGGACTTGTTTGTCTTCCAAATGCCACACAGTTGGTATTGGTCCCCACGTAAATTAATCACTCAGAAGTTTGGTTTATGTTGCTGGACTCAGAAAGAGAGCTAAACACTATGAATGGAGGGTCTACAGTGGCTTATATGCTGCCTGAAAAATATCATTCATGCTATGCTAATATGGAGAATTTCACTCTACGAGAGAAAAGTGAAATTTGAAAGGTGAGATTTGATTTCAAGCTGTAATGTGCTGTATTATGTGTGTTCTGTTAAGGGTTTGTGGATTTGAGTTGTATCTTTGCATAAAGTGAAAACAAATCTACAGTCAGCTAAATGTGCACAAGAGAGCAGAAGGTTTCTGATGGCTCGGCTGAGTGGCTAATGGTGCACTCTAGGAGCTGCACCAATCGGGGGCTCTCGTAAGAGAAGGAGAGTCTAGAGATCCCCACAGTTTGCACTGTGGCTCTACGTGAGAAGGGTAGAGGTTGGATGCCCCGTAACAGCTGAAAACCCCAAGTCAGTAACTGAAATTAAAATGAACATGGGGGAAACAAATGTAGTAATAGATTCATATTATTCTTTAAAAAATTGATTTTATAAAAACAAGACTTCAGTAGAAAAAATGGGAATGAAATGAGTGCGCAGGTAGTACAAGAAGAACTAGAAGTGGTGGAGTCAGCAAACCATGAGAACCCGCTCGATTGCAACCAAACAATTGATGAAGAGGCTTCATTTGTATCTGCAAATAATTAGCAAGAAATGCTAAGAGATGCTATGGAAAGCTAGAATATTCATACTGTTTTGGAAAATCATTTGATCTCTGTATGAAGAGCTATAGGGATGCTTCCAACATTTTGACCTAATAATTCTGCTTTGGAGAATTTACTGAGTGAAATAGGTAAAGAAATACAGCCACATGCCATAAAGATGTTCATTTCAATATTGTTTGTAATAGTTAAAAATTAGAAGCAATCTAAATGTTTGACTGTAAGAAAAGATAAGTAAATGAAATATTGAAAACAATAATGATAATGAAAATTAGGGACTCAGACAAAATGTTTATAAAAAAGTATAATGTAAAAAATACAAAATTGTAGGGCAGCACTTGTAGCTCAAAGGAGTAGGGCGCTGGGCCCATATGCTGGAGGTGGCAGGTTCAAAACCAGCCCCAACCCAAAACCGCTAACAACAACAAAAAAAATACAAAATTTTATTACCCAATGTTTCATCTATGTAAAAATGAAAGAGTTGGGAAAATTCTGAAAGAAAATAAAACATAGTTGCATTATATGATGTCATTATAATATAACAATAATAATATAATAATAATAATAATTATATGATTATTATGAGATTTCAATTTATTGTATTATCAGTATGTCTTTGAACTTTATATTGTGTTTGGGATAAAAGACCAGGAAAAATCACACCAGAGTACTTAAACCACAAGACCCATCTTCTTATTTGAGCCATCTCAGAAATAGAAAATTGAGTAATATAAAAATATTCAACTCAATAGTGTTCAGGCTGATAAAACACATGGAAGTAACAGATAACAAAATTGTTTTTGCTTATGGAAATTTTCATCAGTAAACAGAAATTTTTAAAATATAAGCTTTATTAGTTATTAATACTAATTGTGTGGAACATTGAATTTTGGGGAAAAAAGCATACTTAAATTTTCAGAAGTTTCAAGCACCTAAGTGCTGTGAAGTCACCCCCTGGGAAATCTACTGAAGTCAAATGCTGGATGTCTAATCTCCCCTGTAAATGGCTCAAGTTAAAAAGTCGTGGACAACTTGTCTCCCACAGAGAACAGTGGGAAATGCACCATCAGCCTCTCTAATTTGAGCACTACCTGTGGTTGGACTTACTGTGGGGTGTTCTCATTGCCTCTGAGAGACCAAGAGCTTTATAATTAAGGGAGCAGAAGTGATGGCAAAGACGGAGCAGAGGTGTGGCCATAAAGTTATCAAACAGGTTGTTAAAGCTGGATGGAAACAGAACCTCCATCTGCTAAACAAAGTAACTGAAATGAAATGAGGTCACAAGGGCAGGGCCCTGGTCCCATTGGGCTAGTGTCCTGTAAGAACAGACTTCAGAGACCATTCACCCTTACAAACACCCAAGGCAAGGCTGCGTCTGCACAGGAAGAGAGTCCTGCCCAGGGACTTACCCTGCTGGACCTTAGCCTGGAACTTGGAGCCTTCAGAACTGTGAGATTGCACATCTCTGTATCTGAGCTCCCTGGCCCATGGGTCTTTTGTTGTGGCAGTCTGAGCAGATCAATGCACAGGTCTAATTTGTGGGGTAAACACTGTTAGAGGTGAAAGCATCATGTCATAATTGCTAGCTAATACCAGGAGCAGCACACATAATTAAAATTTAAGTGTAATGGAATGATGAGACTTCCTCTATTATCTTGAAATTGTAGTTGAGGTGCAAAACTAAACCAAAGGTGCCCCTTATCCCAGATGCTATAAAGTTATCAACGAGCCCACTCACATCTGTGCAAAGTCTATTAAGAAGAGGAAGAACGAGCCCTGCTCTCACCAAACCCCACCTCACCATCCACCATGGAGGACCCAGGAAGAGAGCTTACCATTGGCCATGGGGGCTGCAGGGTCTTCAGTGAGATGTGGTGCTCTTCATCTCAGCAGACAAGGGAAATGTTTCCCTCATGACCCAAAGCTCCAGGGTGCTTTAAGAGAACTATTCTTTGAACTTGAGGGAATCTGAAAGGGAAGGACGAAGGTTTTGATCTACAGAGCAGCAGAATAAGCAGGTCCAACTTTGCACTGAAACTGAGAACAATGGGAAGTGTTCCCTAGGGACTCGTGTTTAGGGGTCACAGTGAGCTCCACGACCTCCTTCCCCAGCACCTCAGTTTGGGTTTATCTGATGTCTGCATCACGGTTATGTGGCAGATATGCATTTTTGGAAGGAAGACCCAGCAACTCAAGGGCACATGCCATCAGCTTGATTTATCCCTGTTGATGTTCACCCTGATGAGCTAGTTGAGGACATAGGACTCTTCACACTCATTACTTCATATGAATGGAGTTTGGATAGTTCTTTTACTTTCAAGGAATTAGTTCATTTCTTTTAAATTCTTAACATTTCAGCATTAAATGTTCTAATATTTTGTTATTATTTTTGGAAGCATTGGTTTTTTGCTTCATTGTTTTTCAATTTTCTATTTTCTTGAATTCTGCTTTGATCATTTATTATTTCCCCCCTTCTTGCTTTGGGTTTAGTTTACTCCTATTTTTCCGGCTTCCTTATGTGAGACTTAGATTATTGATTTGAGATATTTTCTGATATATGATGTACTTAGGCTCTATGGCATGGTTTCAAAGAATTCACTATGCTAAGTCAAGATGGCAGACCACGTGTTCAGAGCAGCCTTTCTTTCCTGGTCAAATATCTACAGAAAATACAGAAGATGTGTGTGCATATGCATGCACACATGTGCACTGTCTACAATTGTTCTAATAAATAAGAAACAGGTGTGAAGTGTCAGGCAATCAGAAACCTTAGAGAGAGAGCAGTTACATTTCTCACTGATGATTATGATTATGATCATAATAATATACAATCAAAAATAGACTATGGTGCATGTGTGCAAGATGGCCCCAGAGCACTCTGTAATTGAGAGAAGAAGGAGACCTGGGCAGCTAATAAGAGGATTATCTGTAAGGAAACAGCCATTCAGTGTGGCCTATTCACATCCCCTTCCTTCTCCCCATACAAAAGCAATGCATTTCAGTTCTCAACTTGCTGTAAGGGTGGTGTCCAAAGACAGGAAGTTCCTAGAGCTAAAGTGTGTGTGTGCTGGCAGCCCATTTGTACACCCTTCTCTTCTCTTAACCCACACTGGACAAGAAGCAGTAGAAGCTGGCTGTGTGCGTGCCCCTTTTCAAATGTGGACCATACACAAATGCTTACAGTACACTTAAACATAAATTAGCAACCTCAAATACAAAGAGAAAACACTTCTCTGGGTCATTAGCTACTTGAAAAAAACCAACATGAAATAAAGTACTAAATTCAACAATATTAGGAGACATATATAAAGAAAAAACCTACAGTGCTATAACACTTAGAAATTAATGACAAAAGATTTGCCTTTAAAATTTAATTGCCTAGAAGTTAAAATATCCATTTCTAAATGATTCTTGGGTTTCAGAAATCTTAGAAGAGATTTCAAATTAGAAATAAATAATAAGAAAAGAAGAAAGAAGGAAAGAAAAAGGAAGGAAGGAAGGAAGGAAGGAAGGAAGGAAGGAAGGAAGGAAGGAAGGAAGGAAAGAGGCCAAATATAGAGGGAAAAATATGTAACTTTAAATTAGCAAAATAAGAAAATAACAAATCTCCAAACTTGAAAAAAAAATGAAGTTAATCCAAAGGAAACAGAAGAAAAAATCAGATTAAAGAAGTTTTAATAATTGCATACAAAAGGTAAATTTATTTCAAAGAGTTTTGTTTAAAACCTTATAAAATGAGCAAATCAATTACATTTATTATCAAGAAATAAAGATAGGAGTCATCAGTAAAGAACAGTAGCGAAAAAGAAGAACATAAGCTCAAGTACATTGTAGATTGAAATACAGGAGAATTGTCAATTCTATATCAATCAATGTATTCAGAAATATTGTTTTTAAAAGATAAATTACAAAATTTGACAATAATGTAGTATAAACTTGACCAGGAAAGTACTGAAGAAATTAAATAAAATGTAAAGATTTAATCCTTAACCCTTAAAACAGACTCATATGTCTAGATTGATGAATTATATGGTCAATGTTGTTTAGAAATAATTCCCATGTTGCATAAAATATATTAGAACAGCAAAAAAAGGGGGAAAAGTCCCCCAATTTTTTTATTTCAAAATTAAGGACATACAAATGTTTTGATTACATGGATCACTTTTGTAATGCTTGAGTCAGGGCTACAAGTGGGCCCAAACTGGCCCAAACATACCCAGATACTGTTTACTGTATCCATTAGGTATTTTTCTATCCTCTCCTCCCTGACCCCATGGTTTACAAATTTAAACTTTTTGAGGACTGACATGATGCCACAAATGGCAAATTCTACACCTGACCTCATGGGATGGGTCACAGTCAAATATATTGAAAACTTTCTTTTATGCACAAATTAGTATTTTTTTTATTAAATCATAGCTGCGTACATTAGTGCAATCAAGGGGTACAACGTGCTGGTTTCATATCCAATATGAAATGCTTTCATCAAACTGTTTAATATAGCCTTCATGGCATTTTCTTAGTTATTATATGAAGACATTTGTATTCTTTATTTAGTAAGTTCCGCCTGTATCCTTCTAAGATGCACCATAGGTGTGGCCACAGCAATTACCCTTCCCCCCCTCCCTTCCCATATTCTTGTGTTATAGTTGGGTTATAGCCTTCACATAAAACCTTTAAATTAGCTTCATAGTAGGGCTGAGTACATTGGATACTTTTCCTTCCATTCTTGAGATACTTTGCTAAGAAGAATATATTCCAGCTCCATCCATGTAAACACGAAAGAGGTAAAGTCTCCATCTTTCTTTAAGGCTGCATAGTATTCCATGGTATACATGTACCACAATTTATGTGCAACAAA
>CAUYON010018234.1:0-42974 GCA_963573935.1 Arctocebus calabarensis
TAATTTTGGTTATTTCTTTTCTTCTGCTGGGTTTGGGATTGGAATATTCTTCCTTCTCCAGTTGCTTGAGATGTCCCATTAAGTTGTTAACTTCCTCTCTTTCCGTTTTCTTGAGGAAGGCTTGCAGTGCTATAAATTTCCATCTTAGGACTGCCTTTGCAGTATCCCATAAGTTCTGATAATTTGTGTCTTGATTGTCATTTTGTTCCAAAAATTTGGTAATTTCCTTCTTAATCTCGTCTATGACCCAGATATCCTTCAGCATAAGGTTATTTAGCGTGCATGTTTTTGTATGAGTATGCAGATTCCTGTTGTTATTGAGTTCAACTTTTATTCCATGATGGTCTGAGAAGATGCAAGGAATAATTTCTATTCTTTTAAATTTGCTGAGATTAGACTTGTGACCTAAGAAGTGATCAATTTTGGAGTATGTTCCATGGGGTGCTGAGAAGAATATGTATTCAATTTTATTAGGATGAAACATTCTGTAGATGTCTGTTAAATCCAGATAGTGAATGGTTAAGTTTAAATCTAAATTTGCCTTACTTAGCTTCTTTTTGGAGGATCTATCCAACACTGCTAAAGGAGTATTAAAATCTCTAACTATTATGGAGCTGGAGGAAATCAAGTTACTCATGTCTATTAGAGTTTTTCTTATAAATTGAGGTGCATTCTGGTTGAGTGCATAAATATTAATAATTGAAATCTCATATTGAGTGGTACCTTTAACAAATATGAAATGTCCGTCTTTATCCTTCTTTACTTTGGTTGATTTAAAGCCTATTGTATCTGCAAATAAAATTGCAACACCTGCTTTTTTCTGTTTTCCATTTTCCTGGAATATAGATGGCCATCCCTTTACCTTGAGTCTAAGATTATCTTTTAAGCTAAGGTAAGATTCTTGTATGCAGCAGACATTTGGCTTTAGTTTTTGTAACCAGTCAGCCAACCTATGCCTCTTTAGAGAACAATTTAAACCATTCAAATTAATTGAAAGTAATGATAAATCTTTAGAAAGTCCAGTGGACATTTTTAATCCTTTAATCACTGTGGAAGATGAAATTTGATAAATAGTTTCTGGGTGAGTTTACTTTTGTGGTGGAGGTTTGTGCTGGTCATTGTGGAGGATAGGTCTGAGAATGTCCTGGAGAGCTTGTTTAGTTATGGCAAATTTCTTCAACATGTAGATGTCATTAAAGTATTTAATTTCTCCATCATAAATGAAACTCAGTTTATCTGGATACAGGATCCTGGGTTGAAAGTTATTTTGTTTTAGGAGATTAAAAGTCAATGACCATTCTCTTCTAGCTTGAACAGTTTGATCAGAGAGATCTGCAGTTATTTTAATATTCTTCCCCTTGTTGGTAATGGATTTCTTACATCTGGCTGCTTTCAGAATTTTCTCCTTCATATAAACTTTAGTGAACTTAATTATGATGTGCCTGGAGTATGTCTTATTTGGGTTGGGTCATGCTGGGATTCTGAAACTGTCTGCTATCTGAATTTCAGAATCTCTTGGAGTGTCTGGAAAGTTCTCTTTCATAATCTCATAAAGAAGAGACTCTGTGACTTATGACACCACGTCATCGTTTTCAGGTATCCCTATAAGGCGAATATTGGTTTTCTTCGAGTTATCCCACAGCTGTCTGAGAGAATGATCATTATTATTCCCTTCAATGGAATAATCATTCCTTCAATGATTATTGCCTTCCATTTCTCTTCTTCTTTGGAAGTTTGGGAGCGTTCAAAAGCTTTGTCTTCAATGTCAGAAATCCTTTCTTCCACTTGCTCCATTCTGTTACTGAGGGATTCTACTGTATTTCTCAGATCTTTGAGGGTTGCAACTTCTTGTCTCAATGTGTTAAAATCTTTGGTCATTTTGTCTTTGAATTCGTTCAGTTCTTGAGACATCTTTTGGGTCATCTTTTGAATTACTGCTTGAAATTCTAATTCCATCTTTTCCTCCATTGCACTGATCTTAACTGCTATCCAGACTTTGAATTCAACTTCTGACATCCCAGCCATTTGCTTATGCAAGGGATCTTGTGCTGTATCTACCTTGTTATTCCTTGAGGGAGTTGATCTACTCTGTTTATTCATATTGCCAGAGTTTTTCTGTTGATTCCGCCTCATGATTATTTTTCACTGCTGCCTATGACTGTCCTCAGAGTTGGGGTGGTGTCTCTCCCAGATCAGACCCTGGGAGGCTCACTCTGTTGTTGCTGGATCTTTGTATGGAGTGACCCTGTGTAGCTCCTCTAGGACTGCCCCACCCAGGGAGTTCTGGCTGCAGGAGCAACTCGGGAGTGTGGCACACCTGATCAAGCAGCAGGGCATGGGATGGGGCACTTGGTGGCCCTTGCAAAGGGAGCCCATGTCTCCAGCAGTCTCTGGCTGGGAGTAGGTCTCTGGAGGGAAGGCATGGGTCACACAGCCTCCTAGGTTCCTGACCAGATGGGCGGGGCCAGTCAGGAGGCAGAGAGGGTAGGGGAGGAGGCGGGTTGTGTGGCTCCCAGAATTTCTGGCCTAGGCAGGCAGGCAGAGGCTGGGTAGATTCCTGGTGGAGCCCCTGGGTGGGGTGGGCAGCAGTCAAAGCCCCGGCGTGGGGGTCCCAGTAGGGTCCCTGGCCACAGCAGGCCAGGAGGTGAGCTAAGGTCCAGCAGAGTCCCTGGCTGCTGCAAGCAGAGGGCCAAGTCCCAGAGGGCATGGATCAGAGCCACACAGGGGTCCCAGTGGGTGGCAAGCCAAGACCAGGCAGGGCACAGATTGCCCTGGGAGGGAATCCCAGTGGACTTCCTGGCTGCTGTTTTCAGCGGGTCAAGGCCCGGCAGGTTGCCAATCAGGGCTATGCTGGAGTCCCAGCAGAGTGGAGTTCCTGGCCGCTGTGGGCGGTGGACCTGGGGCACAGATGGGAGCCAGGCAGGGGTCTCAGTGGGTGGCAGGCTGAGGCCGCGGAGCACAGCTCAGCATTACAGGGGAGTCCCTGCAGACTTCCTGGCTGCTGCCCCAGCAGAGTGCAAATCAGGGGACGTGAAAGTCCCTGTGGAGTTCCTGGCTGTTGCAGGCAGCAGGCCAAGGCTCAGTGGGACATGGATTGGAGCCGTGTGGGGGTCCTGGCAGTGTCCCTGGCTTGGGGGCTGGTGCGGGCTCAGTGGGGCCCCAGAGTCTCTTACCTGGTGGCTGCCTGGTCTGGCAGATAGGGAGAGTGGGCGCTGCTCAAGTCCTCCTCCCTCAGAATCAGCAGAGGTCAGGCTTCTGGAGCGTCAGGTAAGGGGGGGAAGGGTGTACTGGAAGTTCAGATTGGTGGAAAACTTTAGTTCAGTTTTTCTGTCTGAAGCTTGGTTCTTGAAGTTGCAGCTTGCCTCAGAGGTGACCTGCAGTTATCACTTATCTCTCTAGTCTGGGTTCCCAGTCTTCAGCTCAATTGGGCAGTTTCTGAAGATTATCTTTCCTTTTGGACAGGAGTCTCTGTCGGAGGCTGCTTCCAGTCGGCCATCTCACCCCTCCCTCTTTTGAATCTATTTTAAAGGGATAGATAACACAATTGTTTGTGGATTGGGTGTGCTTCCCATTCCCCTTAAAGTAATATACAAGCTCCCTGTCTATATCCACAAGCCCTGAATGAACTCACTCTTATCCATCTCTTCAATCGTTTCTCATCCTATTCCCCCTTTCAGTCCACACTGATCCTATCTCTCTTCTTAAACACTAATGACTCTGGGAATTTGAACTTGCTCTTCCCTCCACCCAGGATACTGTGTCTCCAGATCTTTGCCTATTATTCTGGCATCAGCTTAGATGTCATCTTCCCAATGAGGTGTTCCTTAAGGCTGCTCCCCTAAGACTCTCCATTACCTCACCCTGTTTCATTATGTTTCAGAACTTATTACTACTTCATGCCTTTTCATGGTTTATCTCCTTGGTAATAATGACAGTGAAACTTTATCTTGCTTACTGTAGTTTTTCTTAAGTCTAGAAAAGTGCCTAGTGCATAGCAGGTAATCAATAGATATTTCTTGAGCTATTAAATCAATACATTTCAGAAAACATTTTAATTGCCATCTTTGTAAAGAGCCATGTTAGCTGTTCATCCTGTCATCTGGTGAGGGTATTCACTGGTGAGGACAGTCAGTTACCAATGGCATGCATGTTACTCATTGTGACGTCCAGATGTACATGAGAATTTTCTAACCCTAATCTGAACCACCTCAGATGAACACCTTCCTCTTGGTTATAATTCGGAAAAGCCTGAAAGCTTCCCAAAAAGGAGTCACCCAAAGGAATGGTGATGATATAAAATGAAAAGTCCTAATACTTGTACTTTGGAGATATTAGGCCAGGGAGAGATGCAAACACACATCTTACTTTACACTTCCATACAGAGCCCAACTAAAAGGTCCAGTGCCCTCTGTGAGATAATGCCTTGGTTTTATTTCATAGCTGCTAGTGTTCATTACAACCAATATTTTAAACACCCCTGTCATGTCTAAATGAAGCATAATTGAATGAAAGAATGAAGATTATTCTTCCAAAGAATGTTTTAATTTGAGTTAATAACTGATTACTTTAGATGCTACTTATGTAATTAATGGTAGCTTATTGGATAGACTTGAGTTGAGCTGAAGAATTTAGTAAGTCCTACTCCTGAGATAGGCAATAAACTCAAAATGTTGGCTATTCTTTCCCTGAACTGTGTTCAGGGAGCCCTGAACCATCCAGAGCACCCCATGTTCTCAGTCAAGTGAAAGGACAGGTACATACCATTTCCTGCAGTGCAGTTTCTCAAATGCCAACATGAAAAATATTCTCTTCTTTTCAAATTTCATTTGAGGGTACTTAATAACAATGCCTTCAGTCAAAGCCCAGCAGAGCAATCGGCTGTGACTGCCTCCTTTGTCACAGTGCTGGGAATGTGCCAACACAGGCAGTTTCTCTCTGAGTCTAAATGCTCCCAGGGCCTGACACCACCACTAAGCTAAACCTGAGAATCACCAAATAGAAAGCACAGTTGAGGCTTCCGAGCTCCGAACAGATGGCAACACAGTGTGGGCTACTGGGTTTCTCAATCCAACCCTAGAGGAAAACAGAAGCCAGAAAGGAGCATGGATTTCAGCTAAAAGCACTTGTGCACAGGTGGGCATACACAAACATGGACTCATGGAAGCTCCAGGAGACAAAGATTAGATTTGTAAGGTAGGTAATTGATTGCAGTTTGGGGCCAATGAAAGCCAAAGCCTGCAGGAAGAGGGCAGAAAATCTCCTGGGCTCACTCTCACTTCCCTCCCACATTAGTCTGAGAACGTCATACAGGACCTTTCACTATCAAAATCAGCAACATTAGCTCAAGTCGCCTTGCCAAGATAAAGAGTAGCTGAACATATGTAAGCAAGCTGGCCAAACTGGGAAGCAGACTTCTCCAATCCCTTTTCCCTTACACTGCTAAACTTGTAGGTTACCACTTTGTTACAAAGATGCTTCGCCCTAGTAATTTGAATGTGTGACTCTGAGTTGCTTCATGGGGTGACAGCAAGTGACATCAGCAGCAGTGACTTTGTATTTGGAGGTCCTATCTTCCCGTTCCTTAAATTTGCCAACATACTCAGGGATTAGGGCCTAGTCTTTGTTGAAATCTAATCTGGGACAGGTGTGGTGGTTTATACCTGTGATCCTAGCACTCTGGGGGGCTAAGGCAGAAGGGTTGCATGAGTCCAGAAGTTCAAGACCAGCCTTGGCAACACACGGAGCTTCTGTCTCTATGACAGAGAGAGAGAAGGGAAGGGAAGAGAAGGGAAGGGAAGGGAAAGAAGGGAAAGAAGGGAAGGGAAGAGACCATTTGTGATGTAATCGGATCATGAATGGGATTACCATCTTTTTTTTTTTTTTTTGTAGAGACAGAGTCTCACTTTATCACCTTCAGTAGAGTGCCATGGCATCACACTGCTCACAGCAACCTCCGACTCCTGGGCTTAGGTGATTCTCTTGCCTCAGCTTCCCGAATAGCTGGGACCACAGGTGCCCAGCTATTTTTTGTTGCTGCTGCTGCAATTTGGCCAGGGCCGGGTTTGAACCCGCAACCCTAGGTATATGGGGCCGACACCCTACCCACTGAGCCACAGGCACCACCAGGGATTAACATCTTTTTAAAAAGAAAACCCAGAGAGTTTCCTTTAGCCAAAATAGGTGGACACAGTGGAAAATGTTTGTCTCCCTACGAACTAAGAAGCAGCCCCCACCAGACACAGAATCTGCCTGTGTAGATCTTGGATCTCCCAGAATCCAGAACTGTGAGAAATGAATTTCTGTTGTTTATAAACCACTCTGTCTATTGTATCTTTGTCATAGCAGCCTGAAAGGACTAAAATAGTTACTAAACAGGAAACATAAAGGACAAATTTCCACTTAAGCACATTATTATTAAAATGAAGGCTATCAAAATGTGTTAAGAAAAAATAATGAAAATTTACAACCAAAAAAGAGAGAGAGAGATTCAGACTGGCATATGACTTCTCGACCACAACGTTGAATGAAAGCAAAACTTAGCACAAGACTGTAATGAAAGAAATCAAGGAAGAGCTAAATAAAGGAGAAACATTCCATGTTTATGGACAGGAAGACTCAATATTTTCAAGATGGCATTTCTTTCCAATTTGATCTATAGATTCAATATAATGCCAGTCAAAATCCCAGCACGTTGTGGATATCAGTAAACTGATTGTGACATTTACGTGGAGAAGTTAAAGACCCAGAATAGCCTTTGTGATATTGAAGGAGAAGAACAAATTTGCATGATTGACACTATATGATTTCACAATTTACTATAAAGCTATAATATTTCAGACATGGTAAGTGTGGAATCAGCAAAAGAAGAGAAAAGTACATCAGTGAAACAGAACTGAAAGCTCAGAAATAGACCCACCGTAATCTTGTTAGCTGATTGCTGACAAAAAACTAAAAAACTGCATTGGCGAAAAGATGGCTTTTTCAAAAAGAGAATGATGTTGGAATAAATGGATGTCCACATGCCAAAAAATGGATCTAGATACAAAATGTACACCCTGCAGAAAAACTAACTCCAAATGGATCACAAATTTAAAGGTAAAATGTAAAATGCCAAAGCTCCACTACTTGAGAACATGTATAGAAGATAACATAAGAGAAAATCTAGCTGACCTAAGGTTTAGCAATGACCTTTTAGATGTAACACCGAAGGCACGATCCGTGACCAAAGAACTGATAAGCTGAAATTTGTGTAAATTTACACTTTTCTGCTCCAAGAAAGACACTGTCAAGTGAATAAAAAGACAAGCCACAGAGTGGGAGAAAATATTTGTAAAAGATGGATCTGATGAAGGACTCTTATCCAAAATATACAAAGCACCATTAAAGTTCATCAATAAGAAAACAAACAAGAAATGGTTATGCTAGTGAGTTGCATAGTATCCCTCAAAATTCACAATTTATTAAGAACTTCCGTATTTGGAAATATATAGATATTCACTGCAGACATAGTGAAGTTAAAATAAGGCCATTACAGTGGGCCCTGTTCTGATATAAATATTGTTTCTGTTAGAAGGTAAGAGGATACAAGCACAGACACAGGAAAAATTGCCATGTGAGGACAAAAGCAAAAACAGGGGTGATGTGGCTGATCGTCAAAGAATGGAAATCATTGCCAGCAAACCACCAGAAACTCAAGGAGAGAGGAAGGAGGATCCTTCGCTACCCTCGGGAAGCACAGGCCTATGATGTCTTAAGGGCAGGCTTTAAGAGCTATAAGAGAATATGGTTCTCTTGTTTTAAGCCACCCAGATTGTGGTAATTTATTATCACAGCCCTGAGAAACTAATACAGTGATATTTACTGCTGTCTTTTTTTTTTAAGAGAGAAAAAAAAATTTTAGGACCAAAATGGTAAGCATTCTGTTTGCTTAAATATGTTTTGTTGGAAAAGTATAAAGATGCTCAGCTCACTTTGAAGACTAGAATAACATCTCAGGTAATACCCAAGAAGGGAAAACTAACATCTCAATTAGCTAATTGCAAACAATCTTATAAGCAATTCCATAGGTTTTGTTGTGTGTCAGGAACTCATTTTGCTCTGAACATAAATAATTCAAAAATAACTCTTCCCATTTCACTGATAAGAAATATAGGCATCAAAAATACAAATGTCTTCGTACAATAACTAAGAAAATGCCATGAAGGCTATGTTAAACAGTTTGATGAAAACATTTCAGATTGTATATGAAACCAGCACGTTGTACCCCTTGATTGCACTAATGTATGCAGCTATGATTTAATAAAAAAAGAATAATATTCTATAACAATACGTAAACTATAATCCAAAAAAAAGAAATATAGGCATCAAAAGATTATGTGACTGACACAAGATTATACAGCTAGCTAACTCAATCAAATAGTTAAATTTTTTTTGAAAAATTGTATCATTCTCAAATGAGGTTAATACTAGGAATGCATGGTATTTACACACCATGAAACTCATCAATGTCATTCATCTCATTAGTAAAGGGAAGGAAAAAAATCACATGATTATTTAAATATTGCAAAAAGTCTTTAATAAAGTTGAGGACCTATTTATTTTTTCAAAAATCTTAGCAAACTAAGACTAAAAGAGGTAAACATTATATATCAAAACCTTTTAGCAAATACTGTGTTTAGTGATGAAATATAAACATATCCTTTATCCTTTAAAATACAGAACAATGCCCAGCATCACTATGACTGATTAATATAGTATTAGCAGTTTTATTAATACAAATGATAAGAAAAATAATTAACAAGAAAAGAAAAAATGATCATTTTTGCATATGGTATGTGTCTCAAAAAAACCCACAGTATTATTACCTAATGTTAGAAATAAGAAAAAAAATTAAAAGTTTAGAAATTCAGCTGGATATAACAACTTATAAAATCAGTAACAATAATTTACCCACCAGTAACCAACAATAAAATATAATAGCAGAAAAAAAAGAAAAAACTATAAAATATCTAGAAACAAACTTAACCAAGAACACATAAGAGAGGAAAATATTAAAAGTCTAATCAGAGTCTACTAGATGATTCATAAAATCATCTAGTAGCTTAGGTAAGCTGACTTAACATCGTGATGGTAGCCATTCTTCCTAATTATTCTATGTTATAACCAATGTAATAACAATCATATTTACAGTTGGAATTTTTCCAAAGCTAAAGTCAATTTATTCTATGATTTAATGGTAGAGCGCCAACTTAGAAAAAGTTGAATGAAGAGGGACAAACCTTCAGATATTAATTTGTACTTTAAGAAGATAAGTTAAAAATGAAGAACTTGTTATAGAAGCAATCATATTGACCAACAGGGCACAGTAGAGAGCCAAACATGTATAAAAAGAAGTGAGAAAACAGTGAATTATTTAGTAAAATTGCTCAAGAAAAGCAAATCCTTTTTTTATAGTATAAACCAAAGTAATCTAAATGTATAAAAGTGAAGGGCAAACTAGCATGTTGGTAGAATAAAATGTGGAATATCTACAGATGTTAGAAGGAAGAGGGCTGTTTAAACAAAACTCCAAAAGCACAAAGAATAAAAATGATTAAATGATTTGTGTAAAATTAAGAATTTCTGATCAATAAATGATACAATGAATAAAGTTAACACAAGCACATAGTTGACGCATGGTTATGTTAATTAGTTTGATTTAAGCATTCCACATTGTATATCAAATCATAATATTGTACCCCATACATGTGTACAGTTATATTTAATAAAAATTAAGTAAAAAATAATGGCACAAAAAAATTGTAAGGTACAAAACCAATGAGAAATTTATGTTTATAATTAATATGCAAAAAGCGTACAAATCTAGGATGAAAGACAAGAGCCCAAATAGACAAGAAGTGCGAATACCTAATTTATAGAAGAAATCTATGATAGTAACAAACTATTGACAAACCAAACTAATTGATAATTGTAGAAATGCAAATTAAAATAAACTATTGTAGGCTGGGAAATATTTGAAAGCTGAATAATGCCAACCACTGACAGGAATACCTATACATAGGAATCTTTGTAAACTGCCAGGGTACAGCCTTTCTGAAGAGCAATTCAGCACTCGTGAAAATAAGTATGAGCACTGCATGACTAAGAAATTCTTCCCCTGGTTGTATATCCAAAAGTTCTCATAAGATTCATAGCATTGTTCCTTACAGCCCTAGGAATGATATGAGAGTTACCCATTGGTCCTGTGGCCAATGTAGAAGGCAGCTGGGCTTGAGCCACCTTGGCAGCATCTGACCCAATGGCTTAGTTCACATCAAAATCCCACCAAAAGGAAGCTGAGAGATGTTGTCTTGGCCCCACTGAGAGGGCGTAGAAAGGAGAAAGGTCAGAGCTAGCACCTCACATAGCAGTGAACAGTGCAGTCTCATCATCCTACAAAACCCTCCCAAAAACTCATACATAGGTCTCAAGAAGAGTCAATATCTGGTCATCAACCACAACAGAGGGTATTGAAGAAGGTACTGAGTGAAGTTACCCTGAGTCAAAACATCAGCAAAAGAAGCACATCACTACTGACTTTAAGGAAAATGATAATTACCTCTTTTCCTCTCCTTTCTTCCACCCCAGTGAAGTAGAGAAACAAACTTTAAAGACAACTTGGGGATGGAGGTATCTCAATGGTACAGTCCACCACCACCCTTCAAACAAGCAGACCCAAGATCAAGTCTAGGGGAGAGGGGAAGGTGGAAGAGCAAGTCGACACAGTCTTTATACGTAGTGCGTCTCAGTTCCACAGCACCCTTTCTCTGTAGACTGCAGAGGGAAGAGGCAGTCAGGGCCAGTGGCTAAACTGAAGGGGGATTGCCAGATGCTGGAGGTAGAAATTAATTCTTTTTTTAGTTGTATCAAACATAATTTCAAAAATTAAGACAAGCAGAAGAGAAACCACTTAATGATGGTTTTTCTTCTTCAAATGACCCCTCGCCCTGCGACCTGAGAATCAACATTTTCGCATAGAAGCCACCTACTTCTTTCATGGGAATTAGGAGTTGGTCTGTCCAATCACAGAAACTCTAGAAACATAGGAAGTAAGACTTTTTTTTGAGACCATGGCACACAGGTTTGCTTTATGTGAGAACTGGACCACAAATTTCTAAAAGGACTAAGAAGGAAAAGAGAATAGCAAGAAAGACTATGAAATCCTCCAAAGTCTTCCTCTTCTTAAGTTTTGGGGGGAGCAAAATTATTGATGTCCAGAGCTTGAAATGGAAATCAAATGTTAAAAATCATTGGGAAAATAAAAGCATTTTAAAAAAATAAGAAAAACACTGCAATGAGAATGAAATGATGAAAAATGTTAATTTTCATTATCTATATTTGTATGTTCAAAAACAAAATGAGATGTGAACCAAAAGAGCTCAGTCTCGTTTTCTCATAGTAGCCTTAGTAGTTCATGAAAGCTATGAGTTACCATGTTCAAGTCTTAAAAAATCCTTTTAACAACGTTATACTGCGATAAAGTTGAGCATAATATATACTATAAGCCTAATTTGTTCCTGGCTATATAAACCCAGCCATTGGCTAACTGTCAAATTGCATAGTCCAAAACCTGACAGTAAAGTATCACTTTCTATACATTGATTATGTGTCTGATGTTTAAGCATTAGATGCCCTTGGGAATAATGAATAATTCATTCTATTTGTTTTTGAACATACAAATATAGGTGATGAAAATTAACATTTTTCATCATTTCATTACTTGTTCTCATTGCAGTTTTTTCTTATTTTTCAAAACTCTCTCTCTCTCAGCTAGTAATGCAATCATTACTACTAAAAAACAACGGAATGCCCCAATGTCTTTAAACATTAAGTTTGCCATGAAATAAGTTAAATATATCCAATGTAATATTTGGACCAGAGATCCTAAACAGAGTAGATACAAAAATAAAGGAAAGATATCCCCAGTGTGACCAGTTAATTAACCCCCAGCACAGTTGCTTTGCCCATGAACAATTGGAAGAATTGCTAGTGTAACTATAAACATCCAGTCAGTTGACTCCTTTTATCTTGAAAAGAATTCCTGAATCATGAAGGAAAATTCTCTTGTTGAAGCAAAGGACTCAAAAGCAAGAATAGGTATCAAATCCTATTCTACTTTTTAATATTACAAATGCATTTGGCTGCCACAGTTTTATAGTAGGGGAAAAAATGGCATTTAAGAAATTATCTGAGTTCAAGGAAAAGGTATCTTACATTTGATAATTTGAAAGTCTAAGTATAAATAAAAATGTCTGTGAAAGCACGTTTCTGCATTCTTACAAGTTCATAATTATACACATATTTAATAACTCCTTTAGGCAGTATGCTTTAAACAATATTGAAGACTTAGGTTAAATGATTAGCATAATAATTAGGTCATTCATCAGGAAAAACTATGAATAATTCATGCTAATTAAGTAACTGATGGAACAGTAAATCAGCTATCAGTAAATCAGAGCCCAGTAAGTTACAGACTATAGTAAACTACGTAAAACTAACTTCTAGGTACAACATAGTAAAATTCAAACATTATTAAATATTTGTCTCTATGTGAGAAAAATCACTAACATTTCTTTCTTGAAATTTGCATTTTTTATGTTCAGTAGATTTGCCCCAGGCATCGGACTCATTTTGCTGTTGCATTATTCGAAGAAAAAATAAAGGGATTAGACATTAGAGAAATGTGAAGAAATAGGTCTCTATTCTAGAAAATAACTATAGCCATAGTATTATCTTCCTTCTGACTGTACCAGGTGACTTACCTTTGCAATTAGATGTAGGATATAGAAAAGGAAGAAATAGCTCTTGAAAAACATAGATGGCTAAAGCCAAATCCTCTCATTGATTAAAAGCTGGTGTAAATGATTCTGAAATGAATGAAAAAAATACAGTTCCCATGTCTGTTTGTCACTATGCACAGTGGATGCCAGTCCTCACGGGGAAAGCAGAGGGCTCACTTATAAAGCCTGGTGAAATCTTGGGTCTCAAAACAATCTATTATTAAATATTCTGCTGCTTCTGGGTTAGTCAGAAGGAAAACAGCTCAAAACCTGTACCAATTATCTAGGAAAGACAGAACATTTTAAATATTTTAATAAATGATCAATCTTGGGATATAGGGAAAGCCTAGCACACAAAGTCCTAGCTAACTTAAAAAAATGTTTGTTTGAAGTTGTGGATGCAATAGCCCTCAAATCAACATGTGTTTCCATTTTTTTAATGCAATCTACAAGATGGTCAAGTGGACTGTAGGATTTGAAAGACCAAATAGAGCTTTATTTCAATGTGAGAATAACTAAAATAATACAGTAGGGAATATGAAGAATTTCAATCGAATGTGGGAATTTGGGGGATTATTTTCTGCACAGAACACACTGGATAAGTAAGCATTTCGCTCCAACACAGACCATCTGACTCATCCCCCAACTAGCTCTTTGGCTAAAAATCCTGGCTTCAGAGATGCTAATGCTGTAATACCAACATTACAGCATTAGCATCTCTGAGGTTTAGCATAGTCACAGTCTCTGACCTGTAATCCAGGAGAGTATGAACATCAGCCAAGAAACACTGCAATTGGAAATGTCCACACTGCCATGCTCCAAGACAGCCAAGCCACACACAAGGGAGCCGTCCCCGACCCCTTCCTTCCAACCTCCCATCTGACTAGATCCAGGACTGAGGATTTAATCTGCAGGCACCTTTCCATGTAGCCCACAATCGTGATCCTCGTCCAAACCACTTTAGTTTATGCACTGAGCATCTCTAGCTTTCATTGAGATAATTCTCTCTTATTGGCTTTGTGGCTCCTCTCTGGCCCTCGCCAACATAAATCTGATTACATCAATCTGTCACTTAAACTATCCCTCTACTACCTAATTTATTTGCTTTCAATTTGGGGCCTACTAACGTCCCCAGCACCTGCTTTCCCAACACTGCCGTTTACTAAACATCGAACATCTCAGAACGCACCAAGCTCTCAAGTCTTCAGACCTTTGCACATGTATTCTGGATTCAGCCACATAGGAGCTTTAACCCCTGTAGCTACTTCAAGACCAAGTGGTATTCATTTATAAATTCATAGTTAAACAAACATCTCAAGATAGATATTACAGTTACAAGTCTTGCTCTGTTTATCCTATCTTTTTATTTCCTGTTATTTACAATGTTAGCTATTAACGGCACTCAATTTTGTCCCTTTGCCTAAAGGTCCAAGAAATTCATCAGCTCAGATCAGCTCAGAATTGCAAAAGTAGTGTTGGATGAGAGCACTCAACACTAAGGCGTGGCACAGAGAGATTGCCTGAACCCATGGTGTCACTTGTCTGTAGATAATTTCAGCACAGTGAATTGGGCAGGAATCTTCCAGAGACTTTCCTATTGGGGCTCTCGTGTTTCTTTCCAACCTCATTGTTGAAGAATCAAGAAACATAGTTCAAGAATCAAGTCCCTTGGGAAGCCTTTTCTGACTCTTCTTCAATCATGCAATGCCCTTCTCCTATGACCCACAGCACCCTAAAGATCCCTTTATATATAACAGTTAAGTTATTCTCTCACGATGGTCTGCTTATGTGTCTGTCCTGCCCACTAGCCCACAAGGGCCTTGGGGGCACAGACTATGTCATATTGATGTTTGTATGCCCAGCTTCTACTACAGTGCTTCACACAGAAAAGGCAATCAACAAATAGTGAACAGAATCCACTCAACCAAAATAATCTCTTAGAACAGAATTTGAGTTTGCACAATCATCATCACCACGTGAATGAGCCAGGTGGAGAACAAAATACCCAGCCTCCTACACCAGAAATTTGAGAAGCAGAGAATGAACCACCAGCAAATTTCTATTGGTAAAGTCACTCCTGATCATTCTTTAATGAAATTTTAAAATTCTAATTAAAAATAAAACGCTAACTAGTATACCATACAGGAAGCCCTTTATTAATCCATTTCTCTGAAGTATAATGTATGGTTTCACAAAGTGATTTGTAAACTTGGATTTTAAGTTGCAGTTGGGAGTCTTTTGTTATTTGTTTGTGTACTACTATGATTGAACACGTTTGAACGTATTCCCTCCAAAACTCAGGTGATGAAACTTAATGGTCAACGTGACAGTATTAAGAAGTGGTTCATTACGATTATCATGATGAGCAGCAAGTAGCAATAGCGGTGGTAAGACAGTAGTTCCCTCCCCTCCATCTCAACCTCAGCTTGTTCACCTTGACCTGATCTGTTTCACCTATTGAATTTTCTGAGCATGTTTTATTTATTTTTTTTAAATACACTTCTTTTCTCTCTTTTTTGCAGTTTTTGGCCAGGGCCAGGTTTGAACCCACCACCTCTGGTATATGGGGCTGATGTCCTACTCCTTTGAGCCACAGGTGCCGCCTTCTTGATACTATCACCTGAATTAACATGCAATGACTATTCCTCCAGCCCTCCTCCTCCTCACTAGATGAGCACTTATTTCTTTTTTCTTCTCTTTTTTTTTTTTTGAGACAGAGTCCCACTCTGTTGCCCTACAGTTCCATGCCATTACAGCTCACAGCAACCTCAAACTCTTGGGTGCAAGTGATCCTCTTGCCTCAGCCTCCCAAGTAGCTGAGACTACAGGAATGCACCAAAGCACCCAGCTAGCTTTTCTACTTTTAGTAGAGATGGGGTCTCACTCTTGTTCAGGCTGACCTTGAATTCCTGAGCTCGAGCAAATGATGACTTATTTCAATTTTCTTTCTTTTTTTTTTTTTTTTACTTGAGCAAGTAGGTTATGAAACTGCCAACTTCAAATGCCTTCAGTATTATCAAGTTTCCATTGCTTCTAGGATTAGGAGGTTACTAGAGAATGTTAATAATGTAGAAAGAAAAAAACAGCTGCAAAGAGGATTCCATAAATAATAATTATCTCCCTCACATCCTTTATTACCTTTACTGCTATTTAACATACATTGTGTGACAAGCGCTGGAGAACAGTGTCGCTCAATTTTCACCTTGGGCTCTTACTGAAACATCTGGAGCAGGGTCTGCCATCCCACCTGCTTGTCCATTTCTGACAAGCCCCCGGTGATGCTGATGCCCTTGGTCCGCAGACTGTACTGTGAGAAACACCTAAAAGATGCAGAGAATGGACGAGATGCGATCTCTAATTCCTACGGAGTCCACAGTCTCCCAGGAGGCCTAAATGTGAAGAATTCTCATACAGGAACGCACAGCGCAAGTACAGAAGAGAGGGCTGAAGGAACAGGTCGAAAATTAGAAACTCGGAGAGGTTTCGAAGCCTCACTTCAGTTGCTTTAAGACAGAAACCTAAGAAATCCATAGGACCCACAGGACATCAGCCTGACGGACCCAAAAGAAAATGGTCTTTCTGCTTTCGGTGTCTTTCTCTCGTGTTTTCACAGCACAGTACTCCGGACACTGCCCATTTTGTTTACCACAAGTAGAATTCTGCTTTTTTGTCCTGGAGAGAGCAGGAAAGGAAGATAGACCCTAGGGATAAGAAGATGGAGAATTCTGGCTTCCTCTCAGTTTCCGAAAACAGCTTCCTAGACCTTGGCAATGATGTCACCTTGCTGAGATAGTAAAACTATCCAGCCAGAAAAACATGCTTATTGCTGTGGGAGCTCAGTCTGATTTTTATTTGGATCTGACAATTTCTCAGAAAGAAAATTCTGTCACAGCATTGTTTCTGGGTTGTTGGATTTTGTTTTCTTTTTTTTGCAGTTTTTGCCGGGGTCCGGGTTTGAACCCACCACCTCCGGCATATGGTGCCCTACTCCTTTGAGCCACAGATGCCGCCCTTCTTTGTTGTTTTTCATTGCCCCAAACAAATGTTATTGCAGTGACAGACAGCCCTCCACAGGGGGAAGCACATAGGATTTGAAAGATCACCAGGCTTTAGACAACTCCTCATCATTACAGATTTTTTTATCCATAAAACAAGTATAGTAAAATCTCTTACAGTTACCTAACAGGATATCATGGAAATTCAAAGAAACAAATGTGTATTTTAAAAAACTGTAGAAACTACAAAATAATAATGATGATAGCCTATGTTTATACTGTGATTACTGTGTACCTGGATTTTCTATTATCTCATTTTATACAGTGATCCAATAGAGTGGGAATTATTGTCATCATTTAATAAATAAGAAAACAAACTTAGAAAGGTCAGGTGACTCTCCAGTGGTCACACTGCTCATGAACCAGCCATGCATAAGGTATCCTTGTTGGGTTTTGGCCACCCGGATCCAACAACCCCTCTCTTGAAGAACGCCAGTTTCTTCTTGGGGAATCATACCTTGCTCGTTTAGAATAATCTTTTTTTTTTTTTTTAAATATGGAACACTTCACGAATTTGCATGTCATCCTTACACAGGGGCCATGCTAATCTTTTCTGTATCGTTCCAATTCTAGTGTATGTGCTGCTGAAGCGAGCACTAGAATAATCTTAATAGATGCCGAAACAGAGGACTTCTATTATTACAGTGAAAGGACCAGACCTTTCTTTCCACTAAACTGGTACTGAGAAGGGAACAATATTTAGCCAAACAGTTTTCTGGAACTTCAACTGTGGAAGTTGTACAAGACTTAAGGAAAAAATAATGATGATATCCCATTTATCCAGAAGTAGCACCCTCATCTGACCCTTCCAGTCTTGAGGAATTTCCTTCAGCTCTTGCTTTCCTGCCCTACCCAAAACTATTGATTTCTGCCAATTTCAAGATATAACTCTTCCATCTTCAAATTTGTTATATCTTCACAATAAGTTTCCTTTTTAAAAAAAAAATTAGCCAGTATTTGTTTCTCTACAAGAAAAGCTGACTGATATACCAAGCCAGGACCGCAACATGATGAAGCCCAAAGTCCACAGACTACGCGCTCACCTGATAAGTAACATTGTTCCTTACTAGGAAAAGTGTTAAGGTCATACATTTAAATGCTAAGATGCTTCTCTCCTCCAACCTATAGTTGTATTAGTCTGTGATACATCTATCACCCACATAACTTTTGCCTTCTAAAAACAAAGGTGAAAATTATTTCTCAATTTAGAATTTAGAATTTCTGATTTAGCAACTCTTGTAAGTACCATGGATTTAAAGAGAAATCATTGAATTATTTAAGATATTGAATTATAGAGTTGACAAAACCATATGAGATCATCTTCACCTCATTTCTTTGTATAAATAAAGGTATAATAACTTAATGAAAACAACATCTAGCAAACTTAAATATTTTTCTTTCATTCAGTATAGGAAGTAATAACAACATTGTCTAGATGCAATGCCTTATACAGAAGTCCCACCAAATAAGAATATAAACAAAGACCACAGAGACTGTGTATGTATGTATATTTATATTTATATTTATAGTGTGTGTGTGTGTGCATACAGTAAAACCTCTTTAAGTTGACCACTCAAAGGACTGTAACAAACTGGTCAACATATGGAGGTGGTCAACATAAGGAAGTAGGCCTATTTTACTGATACATATATAACCTATGGAAATCGGGTCAACTTAAGAAGGTGTTCAATGTAGGGTCAAGGTAGGGAGGTGGTCAACTACAAAGGTTTTACTGTGTGTACATGAGCGTATATACATATATATATATGTGTGTGTACATTATACACGTATATAAACTTGAAACATATTCTTTTCTTCTAAAGAAATTAACCTGAATATAGGAAAAGTTATGTGAAGAGAAAATAAAGCCAATTTTCCTTTAATCATTATTATAAATAATGACTTCTTCTGATTTCTGCTGTTTTAATCAATTGTAATGTTTATTTTCTTTTTGATGTTCAAATTGTAATAGTGTGGCCAGCTGGAGCACTTTATAAGTTGCTTCCTGAGTCCTGTCAACACCATACCGGCACATTTCAAAGCCCATTTGTTTTTTAGCAACAGAAGTTTCTGGCCTAATCTTGAAATATCTCTTCTTCAAGGTATAGAATAAGTTCTTCCTGAAATGATTGATATTTTCAGTTGAGTTTTACCATTTCTCTATGATCTCTCTAATTGAAATTATAATTTCACAAAACTAGAATTGAACCTGTTTGCCTTTATAACTTGATAAACCAAATTTTTGTTACTATTTGTTGTTAAAAATCACCTAACTGCTTGATTTTTTAAATCTGTCCATAAAAATTAAGTCCAAAAGACAGCACTAATATTTTGAGTTATTTTTAATACTTTTGTTCTGTCATGATTTTATGCCCATTTATCTCATCACTCAAGCCGCATCTCAACCAATGTTTCTGATTATTTCCAGAAAGTTTTATAATTATCCTAATTTTTATAGACCTATCTTGCCATTGTCTTTACGTTTTATAATTACTTTTCATTTAATCAGAGATAAAATGTTCAAAACCAGCTACTTGATAAATCCAAAGAAATACACCTCATTATATTTTGTATACACAGAGACAAAATATAATGCAAATTATTGCTAGTTCATTTCTTAAAATTCAAGTAAGAAAGAAATTATATTTGTAAATAATAAGATAAATTAAAATTAGAAAATATTTTTCAGTCTTTGCTTATTTAAAAAATACTCAAGACTTTAGTGTCTGTTAAAAACTCATCATGAAAGTTCAGTATCTAAGCCCTCACAGAAAAAGCATCTTTAGATTACTTGGATGATATTTATATGACCAAACAGTACCCTCTGGTGCTAGACTGGTTGAAACTGACACTTTGAACAGTATTATTGCTCAAATTGGAAAGAGACTCCCTAAGGATAGGGTAGCAATACTCAAAGGTGTCTCATCATTAGAGAAAATGATACTGATTATCTTGCTGCTGAACCACAAATTAATTATGCAAGGTAATCCTCTACAAGTTAAGGCTGCCTCTGTTATGTGATTTATTGGAACTATCTTGAGCCCCTCAGTCACTTAAATACATGACTTTTCAAAAGTAATTGAGGATTTGTTTTCTGGCTGAAATCTATTTAAGAGTTTTAAGGACAGTAACTTGAGAGACATTCATCTAGACACATGAATAATTGCAAACTATGTTTAGCTTTGCCAAACCCAGCTGCATTTAGAATCCAAATCCCTCAGCAAACCATGCTGTTTCTTACAGTTGAAAAACCAAAAGAGGTTTTACTTGAATCTGAAATAATCATTTGTCCCATACTATTGCCATTGGGTCCCATGTTGTTTGTGACCTAAACAAAGTCACAAACTAAGCAAAAGTGGAGAGATTCCAGCTACAATAAAAGCGAGGCTTTTCTGAAGCTGTTTTTATACTAGTATTATCAGTCAATATACAATTAGATATTTTGTTAGAATAAATTTTGTTATTTTTTTTCCTGAGATAATGCAGAAATAGCAATTAGGTTGTGTTGCATGTGCCAATTCCAGTTGTCCGGTAATGGTAACTCCAAGACTGTGTTGAGAAGGATTCTGAGGAAGGCTCTATGATTCAGGGATAAAATATACAGTCTAATATTAGCCAAAAAAGGGGAGACTGAATAAATATTTTTGGCCATCCTGACTTCACTTCTGCTTTTGAAATGACTTGGAACATCTGACATATTTTGGTTTCTATAAATACCTTTATAGAAGGTATTTCTATACCTCAAAAAATATGTTTATTGAGTTTTTACTATGAGCCCATATGCTTAGAACGATGGATTAAAACAGTGAATGAAATGGATACAATCTTGCCCTCATAAAGTTCTCAAATTAGCAAGAAAATAATAACACTGAGAATGATAAACTAAACAGTTGAATCGTGGTTTACAATGTTCTTATTTGTTTGTTTGTTTGTTCTTGGTTTTTTGAGACAGAGCCTCACTCCATCATCCTGGGTAGAATGCCATGGCATCATAGCATACAGCAACCTCAAACTCCTAGGCTCAATCAATCCTCTTGCCTCAGCCTACCCAGTAGCTGGGACTACAGGCGCCCACCACAACACCCAGCTAATTTTTAAAGACAGGATCTTGCTCTTGTTCAGGCTGGTCTCAAACTCCTGAGCTCAAGCAATCCACTGAACTTGGCCTCCCAGAGTGCTGGGATTACAAGGCATGAGCCACCGGCCTTTATGATGCATTTTTAACAAATGTTAGATTTTGTTTGATGTTATCGAATGACTTGTAATCTTCTATGATCAAAAAATCTTTACTTGGTTTTCATGTCATGATAACATTGGCTTCATTAAATGTTTCAAAAACTGATTTCTTCTATTCTCTGGAAAGATTTAGATGGCATTGTAATTATTTGTTTCTGGAGATTGTGTTAATACTTGCCTTTTAATTCATAGCTGTTTTATTTGTTTGTTCTGTTGTTTTTTTTGTTTTGGCTTTTTTGTATAGAAAAGGGTATGGATTTTTAAATACTAACCAAATTTCTTTAGAGATTACATGTCTGTTAAGATTTTCTGCTTTAGGCTCAGCGCCTGTGGCTCAACGAGCTAAGGTGGCAGCCACATACACCTGAGCTGGCGGGTTTCAAATCCAACCCAGGCCCACCAAACAACAATGACAGCTGCAACCAAAAAAAAATAGCCAGGCATTGTGGTGGGCGCCTGTAGTCTCAGTTTCTTGGGAGGCTGAGGCAGGAGACTCACTTGAGCCCAAGAGTCGGAGGTTGCTGTGAGCTGTGATTCCACAGTACTCTATCCAAAGTGACAGCTTGAGGCTCTGTCTCAAAAAAAAAAACATTTTCTGCTTTAATTTCTGCATGATTTGGTTTTGTAACTTCGTGTGTATGTGAAGTTGTTCATTACAAGTAGGTTTTGACATAAAATTGTTTATTGTTTACTGTATTTGAAATTTTATTCTGTATCCATAAATATGTCTCTATCATTTTTCCTTGATTTCATCAGAATGTGTACAGGATACCAATTTGCAATGATATTAGCTATTTTTTTTTTACCAATTTGAATCAATCTGACCAATTATTTTGATAACATACAAAAAAGGATAAACCTTCCAAGAAATACCAGGTCTTTTCTAGGTAACCCACACTTTTAATGTCCGACTTCTCAGTTTTTAAAATAAATTTATAACCATCGTGTGTTAAGTGCCCTTGGAGGACAATAAATCATGCTTTTGTCTTTATGAAATAAATTTTCATCACTTTCTCATGGCCAAAAATACTATGATGGTTCATTTTTAAAGTCTTTCTTCTTAAATCTTTATTTACAAGCTCTGTATTTCTCTTTGAGGTGTTCCTTCAAACTCTTTGCAGGATCTCTACATATTTTTTAAATTTTGAAACCTCAGAACTAATATTAGACTGTAGAACTTCCTGACTAATGGCATATAAAAGGGAAAAAATTCTTAAGCACCCAACACCTAATACCTTCTCTTTCTTTAATGCTGTTTTAGAAATCTTGACTATGGAGTCTATGTAATGTGGGCTAACCCAGGCAAATGCCTCCTGCACACAGAAAACCCTTGCCTTGCCCCTGAGAAGCTTTCTCCTCCTGTCTTCTTAGTAAGACCTCCGAGACAATACCATCTGACTGTCTTCTTCTCTACCACCACACACGTCTTTCAAACAGTTTTCCATAACCCTAAATAACTTAAAGCATTCTCACAGTCCTTGTAAATTTCCTAAATGTTTGTATTGCTAGACAACAATGAAACCAACTAAGATAACCTTAATAACTGAGAAGGATTTTACATTTTCAATAAGTCCCAGAACAAGTTGACCGCAACTTGGGCCTGAGAGGAAAACCACACCTAACGGCTTTTTGACTCACTTTTTTATTCATTCTTTCTTTGGCTCTGGGGAGGCCATATCTCCTCTGGCATGAGATGATCACATTTTGTTCCTGGGACTAATTATTGTAATAAAGACAAGAATTATATCTTAGTTACCTACATATCCCTTCTTGGGGGGCAATAATGGACCCCATCATTCTCGTCACATGGCAGCCCTTAATAAACATTTGTTGGATGAATAAATTAATGACAAAGAAGTTCAAGATGGTATTGTCCTTGGAATCACTAAGTCTGATGTAAGTTTCCTCTGTGTTTCCAGAAATACAGTTTTGTATCTGCTTCTCAGTTTTCCACTTCATAAAAGTACATTATAAAGATCTTAGTCATTCCAAGTAAGAGGGTTTCCTTTAAAAGATATTAACTTACTTTCCTTTAAAAGATATTAACTAAAGATTAGGGAAAAAAATCACAGTTCAAAGAGGTAACCAGAGATATTAAGAGACTAGCTGTTTTTCCAAAAGAAAATTATGAACCATAGCAATACAAATGCTTTTTAGAACAAGGCAAAATTATAAATCCATAAATTAGAACATTCTAGCCAATCATGTGGCTATTTCCTATTACACTTAATAGGAAAAAGAAGCAAAGATGTTCAGTGAGTAAAATAAGTAAAGTCTCTGTCTAGATTAAGAATACAGAGATAGGATAATGGGAAAGGGAGCAACTAGGATCGGGAAGAGATAGGGAGAGGGAAATGGAGGAGAGAAAAAGGAGAAAACACATGACAAGAAATTCAAAGAAAACATGGAATATTATGTAGCCTTAAAGAAAGATAGAGACTTTCACTCTTTCATGTTTATATGGATGCAGCTAGAACATATTCTTCTTAGCAAAGTATCTCAAGAAAGGAAGAAAAAGTATCCAATGTGTCAGCCCTACTATGAAACTAATTTACAGCTTTCATATGAAGGCCACAACCCAACTACAGCACAAGAATATGAGGAAAGGGGCAAGGGAGGGGAGGGGAGGGGGGAGGCTGGGTGGAGGGAGGGTAATTGGTGGGACCACACCTACCGTGCATCTTAGAAGGTTACAGGCGAACCTTACTAAATGCAGAATATAAATGTCTTAACACAATAACTAAGAAAATGCCATGTTAACCAGTTTGATGAAAACATTTCAGATTGTATATGAAACCAGCACATTGTACCCCATGATTGCATTAATATACACAGCTATGATTTAATAAAAAATTTAAAAAAATAAATTCAAAGAAAATCCCCTATTCCAAGTTTTTAAGTAGTTACTAATACAGGCTGTTCAAATTGGGCTCTGGTGTTACCCCTACAGGATTAAAAAGGAACGTTAAATTTTCAGTTTTCCAAAAGAGTCCGTGGACAGTAATGTCCATGACACAGAAGTTTCTGCTAATTTAAAGGCATCAATAAAAGTATTATAATTATTTAAGAAGGGAAATCTGTATTTCCTACCCTATCAGCTATAAACAAGTTTAGCTGCAAGTTAAAGAATATATGATCAACTAATATTTCTTTGTTCACAGAGCAAGAAGTTCAGGGAAGGTGGTAGTTGCATTCGCTCACTGGTCACGGCGGCATTAGGGATTCAGGACCATTTCCTGCTCCAATGTCATTGCCACATAGTCCTTCTCATTGTCATGATCTCTCTTTTTTTTTTTTTTATTGAATCATAGCTGTGTACATTAGTTCAATCATGGGGTACAGTGTGGGGGGCTTCACATGCAATCTGAGATATTTTATCAACCTGATTGACATACCGTTCATGATATTTTCTCGTTTACTATATGAAAACATTTTTGATCCTTGTTTGGAAGTTTTCTCCTGACCCTTCGAATATGTACCACACATGTGATTTCACCTTTTGTCCCATCTCCCCTTCCCTCCCTCTCCCCTTTCCCCGTCTTCCTGTGCAATAAATGGGTTGTAGCCTTCAAAGACCCATCACACTTGATGAGGATACATCCATAAACAGAATCTAAATATTTGTCTTCTTAAAGAAAGGCAAAATAAATGGAAGATGAAAAGTTTTATTTTGGAAAAAAGTTGGAAAATGGAATAAAGAGTGCCGAAGGTGGAAGAAGAATGCTTTACATATAAAAATTAAAGGCAAGGTTGCACGAGAGAGAGAGAGAGAGAGAGAGAGAGAGAGAGAGAGAGAAAGAGAGAGAGAGAAAGAGAGATATCTCGAGGTTGCATCATGCAAAAATAACCTTTGAGCAAAGACTTGGAAAAACTAAGGGAATGAGTCAAGAGGACAGCTTGTATTTAAAGTATTTAAAGTGGATGGAACTGCTAGTACGAAGAGAAAGAGCACACTTGAGAAGGTCAAAGAACAGCACAGAGATAAGAGTAGCAAGAGAAGAGTAGACAGAAGGGAGAGATGCGGGAAATGTCGTCAAAGCCACATAGGAGGACAAGATCTTTTAGGCCATTGAAAGCACACAGACTGTTGCTTTGAGTAAAATGAAGAAACACTGGATATTTTGAGCAGTGGAGTGTCAGCATCTACCTATATTTAAAAATTACTCAGGCTTTTGTGTAGCAAACAGAATTAAAGTATTCAATGGTGAAAGTCTTAACACTAGGAGAGTACAGCAATAATAGAGTAAAAAATGATAAAAACTGAGACTAGGGATAGACAGTGGTAACTAATTGCATAATGCATAATTCACCATAATTGACTGATGAACTGAAGATGAAATATGTCAGGAAAAGATGAGCTAAGGATAACTCTAAAATTTAGAGTCTATTCAATTCCAAGACAAAGTTATCATAAGCCAAAAGGCAGAAGATTGCTATCGGAGAATATTTATGGATGTGTTTAGCAATTCATTTTGAATATTTTGAGGTATTAATTAGTTATCATGAAGAAATATTCAGTAAGAAATTAAAATACATAAATATACAATTGCATGCATCATTTTGAGGAGAAACAGAAATTGAGGATTGCCAGTGTATAGATGACATTAAAAAATCATTAGACTGAATTAGATCATTGAGAGAGTGTACAGAAATAAACACTGGATATTTTGAACAGAGGAGTGCTTGCTAAAGTGTATTCACTGAGCTTCAAGAACTGAGCTCTAGGTCACTCTAAGGATAAAAATAAACTTTCTAATAAAGTCAAACAAGACTGAAAAAGAGGGAACATTAAGTTAGAAAGAACTTCAAAGTGTGCTTCTCTGAAGAAAAGATTAAGGAAGAGGCATTAGTGACTGTGTAAAAACCATTAATAAGTTAGTATGATCAGAAATCAGAATTGAACCTTTGACTTAACAAGATGGAGGTCTCAGGACCCTGATGAAAACATTTTTTTTGTTTTTATTTGAAAATGGGGGAAAGATCGGAATGGATTAAACTATAAGGCAAATCAAAGGACAAGAACCAGAGATGGTGAATATAGGCAATTATTTTTGAGACTTTTCCTGTAAACAAACAAACAAACAAACAAACCAAAACAAAGAAATAGAATGGCACCTATTAGAATAAACACTGACTACGACGTGGCCGTGAGAAATATCTTCCAAAACTGACTTCATCAAATTTAAATGACAAGGACACTTTGCCTCAGTGAACACACTTTTGCAACTCAATCTGTGTATCCCCTTTATTCTTAATAAACTTGAGAGCCAATCAAAAACAGCCTTAAATGAGTAAAAATTCTGTGAATGATACAAACCTTTTGGATTTCAGAAAATCCACCAAATTTTGATCACCAACAATTGTATAAAAGCTTAGCAGTCTTCTCTGCTCAGAGATACTCTGTCAAACAAGCATAGGTGTTTATTACTATAGTAGGCAATAAATCAAGTCTTGTGATTTACTATTTTCGATACTGAATGGTATTCTTATCATACATTGATACCTATTCTTCCTCCTACCACTGTAATAGATCTCTATTCTTTAGGTATTGACAACATGTTTGAAACATCTATCTACACTTGATGTTTTCATATTCTTACATTCTCTTCCCTCTAGTGTTGTACATGTACTAAGCTTTGTTTCTAGTTACCGCGTTTTCAATTACATTGCTTTTATTCTTGGGAAGTGTTCTTCCACCAGGTATGGGCAAACACCTGGGGTACAAAAAGACTTTTCAAAGAATTTATCCCAGCATGTAGATATTTAAGGGAATTAATTTTAAAATTTTCTCTTCTATTTGTACTTACTCGTTTCTCAATCGGTCTACTTGAGAATGCCCTCCAGCGTAACCTTACCTCCACCTGACTAAATTAAGCCTTAGCTCTCCAAAATTTAGATTGGTAATTCTCTTAAGAGATAAGACTGTCAAATAAAGGGACAGTGTAAAACTCTGATGTTTGAGAAACCTAGTTTTCCCAACCAATGTAAAGTACTGTGTAGTTTGAGTATTTCCACGTTTTACACATATGACTGTTAAAAGGGAAGCATGGCATTAGAGATGGGATATTTGGCCTGTGTTTGAATATTTTTAATACACACACATGATAGATTAAGGGAGAAGGAGCAGGAATTGAGGCAGTTTTCATTTATTGAATTTGCCTTTTACAACCTTCAAAATTACCAAAGATTTCATGACTTCTGAGGGGCAATCCTGAAGGAGCACACAATAGTAAGAAATATTGAAAATGTCTTTCTTTTGTTTCTTTTTCTTTTTTTTTTTTTTTTGTAGAGACAGAGTCTCACCGTATTGCCCTCAGTAGAGTGCCATGGTGTCACACAGCTCACAGCAACCTCCAACTCCTGGGCTTAGGTGATTCTCTTGCCTCAGCCTCCTGAGTGCTGGGACTACAGGCACCCTCCACAATGCCCAGTTATTTTTGTTTGTTTGTTTTGCAGTTCAGTAGAGACCAGGTTTGAACCCACCACCTTCAGTATATGGGGCCGGCGCCCTACTCGATGAGCCACAGGCACCACCCTGAAAATGGCTTTCTGTTCATCAGCTTCTCTCTTTACTTACTTATTCCATTTATGTAGTTAGTATATTATTTAGAACAAAGTAAAATAGAATGTTTTGTTCTTATATGATTACTAGTATAATAAACATTATTTTCTGTAAGTTCCACACTTACTAGCAACCACATATTTTTTGTTTGTGAATTTTTTCAAAGTAACATCATTCTAGCAATTTCATTTTTATACATGGATACATGAACTAGTCAAAAGAAAGGAGTCACATCAAGTTCATTTTTGATGCATTTCCCATAAAATTTTATTTGTATGTTTATTTTAATCATTCTCTAATATGTTATTTTTATTAGCTGTTAATATTTATAATGATAATTTAATTCCCAGTATGTTTTAGTCAAAGTTTATATTCCAAGTAAAAGATTAAACTATACAAAATTTCAATGCACATACATTTTTATAAAGTAATGTGGTAAGATGCTCAGAAACTAATAAGCAAAAAAATGTATATTATATTTGGATAAAAAACTGTAGGCTATAGGTATATAGTTACAAATTCAAAGAGAAACATGAATCATTCAAAAATAACAACTTAAAATTAATTTATATATTTTAAAAGTGAATTATGATAAGTATGTGAAATGAAAATAGTGACAGTTTATCTATTTCTAATTTAAAAACTTTAGGACAGTTTTAAGTTCACAGCAAAATTGAGTAGAAAGTACAGAGAATTCTCAAATAGTTCTATTATGCAATATTTTGAAAGCACAGGAAGAAAATTTATTATAACGAAATAAGTATATTTTGTTAGGTATATTTCATTTTTGTGTAGGTATATGTATATATAGAAGCATGAAATAAAATGATTAACTATATTTCCCTAGCCTTCAAAGAAAACTACCATTAAAACTGTATTCCTTAGAATCTTTTTCCATTTAAATAAACATACATATTTCACAAATTAATATTGCACTCTATATATTATCACTTGGCACTTTATTGTTAATATCATCATTTTTCATGTCAATGTTTTTTCAGTTTAAATGCCCATTATATATTCACATTTCTCTAATTGTCTTAAAAATGTTTTATAACAACTTTTTGGGGTACTAAAGAATATCTAATTTAATACAGTATCAGATTTTATGTTGATATGTTTCTTTAAATGTCTAGTAAGTACACTTTCATTAATAAGAATGCCAAATAAAATTAGGATGCATAATTAAAGTTGAATTTTCAAAGAACAATACTTTATTTTGTTAACATAAGTATGTCCCAAATATAAAAAAAAAGGATTATGAAAATACTGATGAGGTTAGAACTCTATTTTGTAGTTTTATTATCCTTCTAATAGTTATTATTTTTTAGCTAAATATGTATATAAATCATGTTTAAATGTATTTTACATCTTTCAGCTCAAGATTTTGTTATTTATATGGACAAAATAATTACATGTCCAGGCTCTGCAATTGTTGTCTATCTTTAGTATTTAAATAGCTATAATGGGCAGCGCCTGTGGCTCAAGGAGTAGTGCACTGACCCCATAGACTTCGAGTGGTGGGTTCAAATCCAGCCCCGGCCCCAAAATGCAATAAATAAATAAATAAATAAATAAATGAATAAAATGCCAATAACAGTTTATCAAGATTCTTCATTTCCTTTTTTTTTTCATGATTTCCTGTTTTCTTAGCTGGATTTTGTTGTATATGTAGCTTTACTTTATTACCTTTTATTTGGATGACAATTTGACTAGACGACAATGTTATCTGTCATAATTGTTCTTTCTCAAAAGTTTGTTGAACTTGCTCCACAGTTTTCCGACTTTGAATGCACTATCTATGTTTTCTCATCTATTTAAGAACAAATATTCCCAGTATCCTTACCTCCCCATCAAAATTTAACAAATATACTAGGCTTTTTTCTATTATTTACAAATTAATACATAAATACCTATAAAAATAACGATTGTGTATTGGTATGGAGGAGACCAGATGTAGTCTTGAAACTTAATCAGTTTTAATTTGTCGCCATACCCCTAACGATCCCATTCATTACATCCTTCATTCTGGACAAGCTTTCTTCATTTTTCTTCCTCTTTGTTTAGGTCAATGTGATTAACAGAAAAAAACCTTCAGTCTGACTGATTAGCATTGTGATATGATCAATGATTTCTCTTCCTTCTATACCTCCCTTAGCCAGTCAGTATACGCAGGCAAGGTTTTCTCAGAAAATAAAAATAAGAGGCCGTCTGGCTGTGCTCCTGCAATTCTTTCATGTATTATTTAGCATCCATTTGGGAACAATCCCTAGTTTTTCTCTTCCATGTACTATTTACCTGAAAATCAATTTTGGAGGAAGCCTTTACCATTTTACAGATTTCACTGAAAATTTGCTGTGAATTTTCTGGGGTTTAGAGAATATTTTAGCTAGTAGTAGCCATTTCAATTTTTAATATAAGTTAACATTTATAATTTATTTTCTCTTTTAAAAATAGTTTCAATAGTTTTCAAATAACTAAAATGGCATTATCCAATTTCAAAGCAACTGCCTGTGGCCTAAAATGTCAGAGTTCCGGGCAGCTTCCTGCATCTTTAGTTTTTGAAGTGCTCTTAGTCAGAAAATAATCAGATGCCCCAAAGTAAGGCAAGCAGAACAAAATTTATTGAAGAAGAGAAAGATACACTTACAGAGCAAGATACAGGTTTACAGAGCAAGATATGCTCACCATAGATAGTGAATACACATCATTGCCACAAGAAGTGGGCAAAAGGCAAAGAGTGATGAGATGGCTGGGGTCTGTTTTGGACCATCTGGGTTGGGCCTGTGGAGTGATTCAGAGGTTGCCTTGGCAAGAGAGTGTCACTCGCATGCCTAGGTCCCATGAGCCTCTCTGAGAGTCCACTTGGGGAGGGGTGTGGGTCACAATGTACATTTAAGCTAATGACATGATAATTAGTTTTAAGGCTGTTCTGGGTCATCTTCAAGACTATTGTATTTGTTGGTAGGCCCATTGGCCAGAGTCCTGTACATCCTATTGCTGGCAGCAGCCTAAGATCTGATTGGGAGATTCAGTTGATAGGAGTTCTCCTCCTCCCTAGATGTGAACAATCACTCCTCTGATAGGATTAAGGTGAGATAGGGGTACGGGGACCCCATTGTTGACCTTCTTCCCTAGGAGAGCTGGATCTCTAGCCATCTACCTGTGTAAAATATCTTTATATTTTCTTTTCATTGTGTTTTCTTTTCATATTATTATTGTATTTAATGTTTTTCTTTTAGTGACCAGTTTATTAAGAATTAAACAAAGGTCTAATGTGATACAGTACATGCAAGACACTCAAAATAGGTATAATAGTACTACTCACAAAAACTTAAATTTCACCTCAAAAAAAATCACAAGACAAAAGAGAAAGTAATTTCACTGTTATAAGGTAAGATATTTCATGCAAAATATTAACTCTGCCCCCCAAAGCCTGACCTCCCAACAAACAAAAAACTAACTGGGAATACTGCTATGCTAATATATTAACCACAGTATAATCATTCATAGGAAAACAGTAATTAAGCAATAAATTGAATTAAATAACAAAATTCAAACGGTCATAAACTCATAGACCACAATAATTTTACAAAACAAGCAATTCCAAAAATCTTATAAACGATAAAAGAAATATTTCAATATTATTCTACTTGATCTGGATATACCTGAGATTGAAATTGGAGAAAATATATTGTTATAAAGAGAGATTACAAACATGTTTGTATTTAATGTTTTTATTAATCATACAAGAAACAAGGGTGATTTTGACTAAAAGTGTTATTAAAAAGTTAATAATCTCAACTCCAATCTAGTGATTGACCCATTCTCAACATATCCTTTCCCTGTTGCATGGTTACAAAGTTTAAAGTTTGGTCCTTTTCTTTGCATATATTTCCTTATACTCACACACATACGACGCATGTATATATACAAATATATTTAATAATGCTTTCAGAGAATAAGTCAAAATTTAGAGAACACTTTTCAAATTGCATATTAGAAACATATGCAGACATACATATAACTGACATATCTCCATGTTGCCACTTAGCCATATCTAATTAGTTTAATAGTTTTATAGTATCTCATTACATATCTCATTAGCTTTTGCAGTAATTGCAAGTAACCCTGAATCTCTGTGCATTACAGTAAAATATTATAATTTTGACTTACATTTTATGAACATCCAGCCATCTGCAGCTCTTCTTCAGGCTTCTTTCTTGTCAATTGCTTATCTGTTTCATATCTGCTCTCATTCCATGATCAAGACTGAAGGGTGAGCCCTTATGATATGCTATGCACAGAGCAATAAACAAATTTGAGGTTCTGAACAAAATCACACAACTGAATTCAAAGGGGCTGCTTAGGCAAAGCATAGATAACATTTTTTAAATTCCTTTGGACAAAGCCATGTGGCCAGGCATCATGGGTCACATACGAATATAACATAGTTCTTCTAATCATTCACTTTTACTATCCATTTAAATTGACTTTGGATTTTCTCTTTCTTTCAAACTCATGTTTTCTCTCTCATGTTATTTTATTTTGTTTCATTCTTTTTAATATATACTATAATAAAATTCTTGAATATACCTCTAATGGTGACATGTTTGATTTTAATTCTGTAAAATAGATTTCAAGATAATGGTTACCTTATCAAATATTTTATCAACATATAATAGATATTTCCAGAATACAAAAAGATTATAGAGATTCTAGTATGTAATATTGCCTATCTAATCAAAGAAAAAATTTTAGTTCCTTTTTCAGTCTATTCAAATTCCAAACTTTCGGTCTCAATTGTTTGTATGGGCTGCATTTAATACTGATATTTATAAGTAAGGTTTACATTAATTAAACATTTACCATGTGCCATGGATAATACAATATGAAAAAGTATATACAATTTCAAATAAGGCTGTAAGTGAGCTATGTATCCTTATTCGTAAATGAGAAACTCAATAGCATAATTAACTTGCATAAATCATATCACAAAAATAATAAATTGCTTTATAATGTAAACCTCTGCCACCTAATCTAGAGACCATGCTTTTAAATTCAACCCTATACTATATGGCTGTATATAACTTTATTGGAACAGTAATCCAACTTTATCCTTATAAATTATAAACATTTTCTCCTAGAGTTATTTTTGTTTGTTTTAATTTATGGACAATTTTGCTTTGTGGAAAATGTATTACTTTCTTAAAATTTGTACGCAATTTGAGGTGGCGCCTGTGGCTCAAGGAGTAGAGTGCCGGCCCCACATACCAGAGGTGGCAGATTCAAACCCAGCTCTGGCCAAAAACTGCAAAAAAATTTGTACACAATCTGTACATCTTGATTTTATACAGTTATTATAGTTATTTAATATATTTTTAGTTTGTTTTACAATTAAATTGTTAAACAATTCGAAATTTACTTTAGTACTTGCATGGTAATGGTATATTTTATTTCAGATATGTGCCTAAATAGTTCAAAGTATTTTTATTATTTTTTTCAAAATGGGATCTCACCATGTTGCCTAGGGTACAGTGCAATCATGACACACTAAAGCTTCAAACATCAGGGCTCAAGTGATCCTCCTCCCTCAGCCTCCTGAGTAGCTTGGACAACAGGTACATGCCAAACCATGAAACTTCAAATCATTTTCAAATAAATTGTCACTTTTCAATTCAGTTAAATGTTACTTTTATCATGTATCAACATTTTTAATATTCATTCAATTTCTGTTATATGTTAATGACTAGAGCATATTCATTTTTACACTCTTTAATTGTTCATAAAAATTACAATGTTCTATATGAACTTTTAAAAATTTTCTCTATGCATATACATGTGCTTATTTGGTTTCCACTTTTTGCCTACACAAAATTAAAAAGGCTAAAATTTAATAACAATAACAATGTTTAAGATAAGAACTAGAAACAAAAACCTTATAAAGAACAAATGAAGATAAATACATTCAGAAAAGAAATCAGATGATTGCTGCAATGAAATGTTTCACAATAATAATAATAATAGTGCAAAAAAGTAACATTTACATTATTAGGAACTAGTAATATAAAATTATTGAGACCAATTTTAAACATATTTATGACAATTTTATACAAAAATTATTGCATTGAATTTTAAAAAGATAGACATTTTTGTGATATGAAATCATATAGTTCAGGAATAGAAAGAGTTTCTGAATTTTCAGATTTGTTTTCTGCCCTTCCCACAAGGGTATATGGTAGTTTATATTTTTGTTTATTTTTTAATTAACCCTATCTTTATCCTTTATAATCAATTAACTACCTTACCAATCTAATTATAATTTGTACAGAAATTTGTACAACAAGAAAGAAAACATGGCAAATGTGGACAGTATTTTCTATATTTAGAAAGAAGACTGTGATTTATTATTCATAACTCCTCTTTTACAGTACTCACTCTGTATTTTCCTGTTTTTTATCCAGTACAAGAGCAGGTTACAGTTTTTGAATTTTTAATCTACAACATTATTTTAGAAATAACCCAAATATTTTATGATATAAATGCAGAAATAATTGTTTCATTTTTTATTTTGATAGATACTGTTAATACAAATAGTATGTACATATGATTTATCTTTGTTAGTATACTTAATTGAATTTTTAATTGGTAATAATTACAAATAATAATACATTTTCTATGCATGTAAGACATATTCAATTTTAAGACAAAATCAACTTACCTAGGCAGTATTTTTCTGCAGCCATTGGAATTGTACCAAAAGATTACATTTTTTCCTAGAACAATAAAGGTAAACAGTGAGTTTGGCACTCCCAGACAGTAATAAAGAGAGGAAGGTGGAGAAGTTAGATTTATAAAAGAGGTTAATAAGTGAATGAAGTAGAGTAGATACAATATTACCCTTCATTTTATAACAAATTTTAAAAATATAAAATTGGATTCTCCATAGATTTTAGGTGGTATAAACTGTCATATATACACTGCTGACAACAATGGTATTCAAACTACTTGTTCATCAAAGGGAAAAAAATCATGAAAATGTGAATAAATAGTAAATATTCAAACAGGAGTGAACTATCAGGGGGATAAGAATTGGCTAAAATAAGTAAACTGATCAGATTTTTTTTTTTTTTGAGTCAGTTTCATTCCATTACCCTGGGTAGAGTGTGTGGCATCATAGTTCACAGCAAACTCAAACTCTTGAGCTCAAGGGGTCCCCTTTCCTCAGCTTCCTGAGTACCTGGGACTATAGGCATCCACCACAATGCCCCTGCTACTTTTCCAGTTTTAAGTAGAGATGGAGGAGGTCTTACTCTTGATCAGGCTGGTCTCAAACTCCTGAGCTCAGGCAATCTACCTGCCTCCCAGAGTGCTGAGATTACAGGCGTGAGATATTGCACCAGGTCAGGCATTGTTTTTTTTTAATTTAACATGAGAGATGAAGATAAAGACGTTGTTATTTCTAAAAATGTTTTCTTCATTGACCAATTTATGAGATGAAAATACAGAAATAACCATTCAAGGCCAGGCACGCGGCATATGCCTATAATAACAGCGAATCAGAAGGGAGACAGGAAGATGGCTTGACCCAGCTTAAAGCTGCAGTGAACTCTTATTGTATACTGCAGTCTAGTGCAGGTGTCAAGAGATCTAAATACATAAATAAATAAATACACATTCAGAACGTTGATTGTTTAAATCAAATTATTTCAATTGAGAGAAAAAGAACATTTTAATTTTAGATACCTTTGTAAATTATTTTATGTTGCATTATGCAAGTACTCCAAAAGTATAACATAAAAATATTATAGAGATCAAAATAATACATTCTACTTTTCTTCAATAAATATTCCTGTACTTGTGTAGATTTTTCTTGTTTCCACTTTTAACATGGACTTTTGGTTGTAACCTCATTTCCCGTGAATTTTGTTTTCTAAGCTACAAAGCATGTACCGGGCATATGCACACACACATACGAGCCGATGTGGGGTTGCCTGTGAAAGGCTCCACAGTGAGCCTTTGAAATTATATTTTCTATATTGAGTTAACCAAAAGCCAACTAGGCATTCTGATTATTAGTTTTGATGGAGATTAAAATTTCACATGTATGCAATTAAAATACAATGAACATTGCAGTCATTACTGGGAAAATGCATGATAGCCTTTTTTAAAAAAGAACATTTATTCTAAATTATTTAGAGTAATGTTAACAGTGAACTAATTTACTTCAAATTGTTTAGGTTAACTTCAGCAAGGTTTACACAACTAAATATAATTGCCGTTGGAGAAGATTTGAAGAAAATACATGATTAAAAATTGACATTATTACGAAACAAATTGATAGGCAAACAGCATTGCAAACATCTAGATGTTAAATGAGAGACTGTATACAGTGATTGGTTGTTACTATTACAATTGATAAAATTGCACTATTTGTTGACCCCTGGAGCTACCAAAAAATGTGAAAAATGTGATGATACAGAAGAGTGTGGACAGCTTTGTTCATTTTTTTATACTGATACTACTTTATTTGTAATGCATCTATAGATAATATTTCCTATTTAAACAAGATGTTAAAATTAAATTCTATGACTAATAAGCTATGATTTCTTTTTCTCTATGATGAAATTAAATAGTAGGCTTATATGAGATTTTACTGATGCAAGATTTCTTTTGAAATATGTTTCTCTTATTTGGTAACTTTCTAGAGAAAATGCTTTTCTTTAGAAAATAATCCTCTTTTAAAAAGCCATTCTTTGTAATGTTGTAAAAGTATTTCTGTTGCTTTTAAACAGAAAATAATTTCTTTTCTGTTCAAGACATTCAAAATACTTCTCTGGATTCCTCAGTGTAACTAGGAGTTATTGTGGGAATACTTGGTATTTCTAAAATATCCCCAATACTCTGTGATTATGTCATCTTTAATAAGTGCAACTTTTCCTGTGATTGTTACATGTTTTTGATGATTATTCTGTTACATATATATGTATATACATACTTTAATTTTTCCATTTTAAAATATTTAGTTTTTTGTCTCAGTGCCCGCAGCTCAGTGAGCAGGGCACTCACATACACTGAGGCTGGCGGATTTGAACCCCGCCCAGACCTGCTAAACAACAGTGACAACTGCAACCAAAAAGTAGCTGGGCATTGTGGCGGATGCCTGTAGTCCCAGCTGCTCATGAGACTGTAGCCACAGAATAGCTTAAGCCCAAAAGTTTGAGGTGACTGTGAGCTGGGATGTCACAGCACTCCACCAACGGTGACATAGTAAGACTCTATCTCAAAAAAAAAAAAAAAAACCAAAAAAGAAACAAAAAACCCCAAATATTTAATTTTTACTAAGTTTTTAAAAGTATATTTATTTGTACTGCACTACAAATTTCAAAGCTATAGACAATATTTCTTTTAAAATAAAAGTTTGGTGTTATAATTTAAAAATAATTGGATATTCTAAATCTTTGAACACTTACCTTATGAAAATTATTCATAAAGATCAGTATCTTCTTTATTGTTTACATTTTGTGGAGATGTTTGCTAGTTGATTTTAGGTACTTATAAACTCTAAGGATGGAAAATGATAAATAATGAATTTATTTTATGTTGTTTCTTGCCATAATTATTAAATTCTGAAACTATCAATAAGATTACACTTTGTTGTATAGCTTTTAAAAATGTATTCTACTGAAAAATCATAATTTGCTTTTGTTGTTTCAAATTCTGCTTATCAAATTTCCGAAGCTTCCTTTAAAACAGCACAGTGAAACGTCTATAATAATGTTTTTGGTGAATCTGATCAGTCGCGATTTTTTCCAGCTTAGACTGTTTTATGAAAAATAAAACTGCTGATGTTGTTTTCAGTTTTAAGCCATTTTATAAATGTTTTTGGTTGAAGAAAGATACTACTTTCAAGAGGAGATGTCCTTACAAAATTACAACATGCATATGGTCGTATTTGTTTGGGGTGGCATAAGTTTTGCTACCCTGGTCACCAAAGCTGACTCAGCTGAGGACTTTGTGCCCAGCTAGATTCATACTACTAATGAAACAGAGTTAATTAATGTGTTCTTCCTAAATAGCTTCCTTTGTGTCCATACCCTAAATGTATCTCTCCATCTTCACCTCACTATAACTCCAACATTGATTGTCCTGTGAGGGGGATTATTTCAACACACCAACAATAAATAAATATATACTTAAGTAAATAGAAGCAATTGATAGTTTTAGAATTAAATTCCATATTACTGTCATTGATAATAAATTGTTCTGTTGGTAAAATCATGAGAGATTTAAAAAATTTTGTTAAGTTCAATATCTAGAAAAATACATGATAGCGAATAAGCTGATTACTATTCTAAGAGAAATCACAATCTTTAACAAAACTAGGATTAAATTATTCATTTATGTTTAATAACTAATAAACCCAAGAATTTTGTTTGTTTGTTTGTTTTTTGAGACAGAGCCTCATTCAGGTGCCCTGGGTAGACTCCCACGACATCACATCTCAGAGCAACCTCAAACTCCTGGGCTCAAGTGACCCCCTTATCTCAACCACGCCAGTAGCTGGGACTAACAGACGCCAACCTCTGTGCTAGGCTAATTTTCCTATTTTTGGTAGAGATGAGGTCTTGCTCTTGCTCAAGCTGTTTTGAATTCCTGAGCTCAAGGGATCCTCTTGTCTCAGCCTCCTAGAGTGCTAGGATAACAGGTGTAAGCAATAGCACCTGGCCTGATATTATTATTTAGTAAAGTATTTTAAAAACATAAGATATGTATTTTTAATTGCCGAATGGATATAATTAGTAATATATTAACTAAGGAATACAAATTTATGGAAGTATAGTGTTTTCATAATTGTTCCATATATAATACAATGAAATTATTTATAGTAAAGTGAAACTACATTCACCATCAAAATAACAGTTGACATTTAAATACTTAATGTGTGCAGCTATTTTTCCTTTCAATTTGTAAGGATTAAGTATTTAATTCTGAAAAGAATATTGTGAGATAGGTGTTCATTACATTACAAATGAGGAAACAGAGGCACAAAACATGCTAAGTAATCTCGCTGAAGTATAAGCTATTAAGTATTGGAACCAGAGCAAAAACTTTTAAGTATGTAGATTGATGCTGCAAATTCATAGTATGGATAAAATTGTAAAAATTAAATGAACTGATTTAAAATCAAATAAATCATAGGTTTAATCAATTAATTAAAATTAGCAATCTGGATGACACTGGAAAATGAGTTTTTATGGATTTTTTGACATATTGTGAAAGGATTAATTGGTCAAGTGTGTCCTTGGCAGAAACACACCAGAAAGGGAGCAATTAAGTACACGTGTTGTTAATAATACCAAGTAAAAAACATGAGGGCTAACTTCTGAATTGCAGCACTAGTCAACAAAAAAGGAAGTAGGATGTCTATTTAATACTTAGCTGAGAGGAACTATTAGAGACAAAAAACCATCTGTCCTTCTAGAATTTCTAATGGGCAGAAAGAAATTCATACAGACCAGATATATGGATTTTACAAAAAACAGTGTAAAAATATCTGCAGTAAAATAAGTTTAGTGGTATGCAATTAATAAAATGATGCAAATCTGTAGTTGAAGGTATCAAGGAGATTTGTACAAGTTTCAATATGTAAGTCTTAGGGATTTCAATGGTCTGAATGTTGATACTTAGTCACCATTGTAATAATAATAAAGGTGAGTCTTGAAGGGATTACATCATGAGCTTGGGGACTTCAGGAATCAGGGTTAGAAACCTTTAAAAAGAGGTTGAAAAGGACACTTTTCTCTTTGTTTCTCAGCCACCATGTGAATTCATAAAGTTCCTCCTATTTTACCCTCTTCCATTATTGGAAGCTGCGCAGCAATCTTGAAGTAGAGATTTAGCCCTCACTAGACAAAGGACCTGCAATGTATTGAAATTGGACTTCCCAAGATCCAGGACCATGTGAAATAAATTTCTATTATGTATAATTACCCCAGTCTGTTGTATTTTGTTATACATGCAGCATCCCGGAACAAGCTAAGACAGATATGAACAACAAAAGAGTCAAATTTCAAGTTATATCTGGTTTCCAGTAAAATCAGTTGAAGGTTAAACTGGTTCAACATTTCCACTGCAAACAGGGGGAACAGATCAATAAAATACCTTTTAAAAAATCTTAAAGGAATTGAAGATCTGCAAATAATGTCCTCAGGAACACTTAGAACCAAAGATAAACTTAAAAAATGAACAACTTGTTATGTGTTCTGACAGCATGTGCTCATGTAAGTCCTGCTTCAGTTTCAAAATAAGGCCTCTTGGGCTCAGCGGAGTACAAGTCAATCCCTAGGCTGAGGAAATGAGCAATGTCTGAAAGACGTCCTCACAGTGGTGCCCTGGACACATGTCTTGCTTGTGCCCACCATGTTCTTCCCCTGCCTGCCTTCCTGGGCAGGCCTGTAATGCTTGTGTCCTGACCACCAGAGTTTCCATTTCGTCCATGTGTTCATGCTACCATACTTCTAGTTGTTGGCTGGCAGTTATACTTGAACTACAGAGTTCAATGATAACATTGTTAATAATTATTCTTATCATTTTAACCTCCATTCCTCTTTTCCTGTATCTGTAAAATATCTCTTTTACAGGAGGATTCTTCTCAGTTTACGAACAGCCTAAGTGTTTTATATTGTGAAGAATTTCTTCCATTATTTATTAATCTACTCAATCTTTTACCTTTATCACTTTTCTATTTCTTATCAACACTTCTCATTAGCACTTGTCCCCTCACTTCTCCATATACTTAAACCTGATTTTTACCTGCTAAATTTACTTTCATTAGGATCAGTAATGTACTCCTATTCATCAAATCCAATTGGACATTTTTAATTCTGAATTTTAAAATTTAAAATTCTAATTAGGAACTGGGTATCATGTCTGTCTCCTTGAAATGTTTAATTCTTTTTGTGTTTTTGAAACTCTGTGCTTTGGTTCCTTCGGTAATATTTTTGTATATTTCAAACACTTATTTCTTGTTGTCTTACTTATTGACTTTGTCAATAAACCACTCTAAAGCCATTTCCCAAGTCTGTATTCTTTAAATCCGACTCCAACATTATGCCCAGGGTTTTCTGTCCTAAAAAACTAATACATATAAAAATTTAGGGCACTTCCTCTAAAGCCTTTACTATTCTGGGGGAAATATTAATACTCACATTTTGAATGATAATTTTAAATTTATTTATCAGAACACAATAAGTTACAGCAAATATTCCTACAACAAAATAGTATGTTAAGTTTTGATTTTATTTCTTCTCGAATAAAGTGGAATTGTCATGACTCCATAAGAAGATATGAAGAAGAAATTTCAAAATAATATGGTCCACACGTTTTGCTGTTCTCCTGCCCTAATATGTCTTAGATGCCAGCTATTCACTTTCGCTCGGATCTCAGCCTGCAGTTACACAAAAAATACGTGAAACAATTTGGGAGAATAGAGAGGAAGGAGAGAATTTTCTATTTCTGATGTATTAGTTTGTATTACTGCTATAACAAATTGCCATAAATTTATGATCTCAAAGAACACCTTAATGTTCTTTTTCAGTTTGTGTGTGTTAGTAGTGTGGACGCCATGTAGCTCACTTGTTTCTCTGATACTATTGTACATGGTCAAAATCACGGTTTTAAGGTTTTAGCAGACTATGTTCCTTTCTGGAGGCTGAGAGGAAAAACATGCTCTCGAGTTCACTCAGGTTGTTGGCAAAATTTAATTCAATGGGAATATGGCACTGAGTTCCTAATGTCCTTTCTGATGAGTCAGGGATCGTCCTGGGTGTCCGGAGATGGGCTGCAATCCTTGGACATGCCCCTCTTTCTCCATCTTTGAACACTTGCCACAGATAAGTCCTTTTCCTGCTTCAATTTCATCTTTTCCTTCCTCTCTCCCGTCTTTCTGCAGCTTTGTGTTCATGTGAATGCATTGTACCTACTCACTTAATCCGAGGTAATCGCTGACTTTTAAAGTCTGCTAATTAGTAACCTTTATTACATCTGCAAAATTCCTTCACATGAGTACTTAGTTTAGGGGTCAGAAATTGGACGAGTTGTCATTAGAATTCTGCTCATCATATCTGGCTAAACGCCATTCTTCAAACAGCAGAGGTAGAGGAAGGGAGATTTCACTCTGTATTATTTCACAAAATGAAAAGAATAAAGGCAAAAAGACTCTTGAGGACTCATACCACTCTCTGTTGGATCTTGGATTTCATGCCCAGAATACAAATCTAGCTGCTTATTTTTTCTCTAATATTGTTTAAAAAGCCCAGTTTGCCTAACATATGAATGTCTTCAAAACTTTCTTACAGGCTTTCAAAAATAGTCTTTATAAAAATAGTAGCAGAAAAAGTTCAAGTATGTAATTACACGTTATTTTAAACAGAGCATGAAATATATATGGAACCCTTCATCTTCCAAAGCTATCTATGTCCAAATAAACTAAATTTATATTGAAAAGATATATTTTACATGTGATCCTTTCATTACCCCATGGCCCCAGATTTCATCATACTTCCCAATACCCTTGTACATAGTCCTGTTTATTTCAAGCAACTATTGGTACAACTTCGTTTCCCATCAGAACAATAACTCATTGCAATCAATAACTATATCTTCATTTTTATTAATAATTGTTTATTGTTGAATGAGCGCATAAAATATTGCCAAAGACATGGATAGTAGAAAATATAAAAAAAATCTAGATCACAGCTTTTATTTGATTACCTTCATAAATAAATGATTTTCACATTTAATGAAAAGGGTGAGGAAATAAAGGGAAATACATGAAATACGAGTATCTCCAATGATGTTCTCACATAAATTGGTGGCATCAAAAAATGGTTAGAGTGAGACTGGGAATATTAATGATACCCAAGAACAGACAAAAGTGATTCATTCCCATTCCCCAGTTCTGCTGAGTCCAGATATTCTTTATTATTTCACATATTATACTATTATTAGAAGCAAAAAGTAAGGTTACATCTTTACATTGTGAGTGTGTATAAAAGATTCCTTCAAATAACAGCTGACAGGTGATGATTTCAAATAAACCCATGATGTTGGGTTTTAGCCTTCATATGAAAGCTATAAGTGTATGGGTGGAGGGAGGGTAATTGGTGGGATCACACCTACGGTGCATCTTAGCAGGGTACTGGGGAAACTTATTAAATGTAGAGTATCAATGTCTTTATATAGTGATCAAGAAAATGCCATGAAGGCTATCTGTAACAGTATGATGAAAACATTTCTGAA
>CAUYON010018235.1:0-41061 GCA_963573935.1 Arctocebus calabarensis
GATATTTCCTCTTAGATTTAAAAAAAGAAAAAAACCAAAACTATTAGGCGATGCCTGTGGCTCAAGGAGTAGGGTACCAGCCCCATATACCGGAGGTGGCAGGTTCAAACTTGGCTCCAACCAAGAACTGAAAAAAAAAAAAAAAAAAAAAAAAAAAAACTATTTAGAATACTTTTAAGTTCACAGTAAAATTGAGGAGAAGGAATAGAAAGTTCCCATATACCGCACCTCCCCCCAATGCATAGCCTGTCCTTTTATCAACATCTCCCACCAGAGTAGTTCTATTTTTACAACCAATAAACCTAGATTGACACGTTATAATCACCCAAAGTCTATCGTTTAACATTTGGGCTCACTTTTGGTGTACCTTGCATGCATTAGGACAAATGTGTGGACCTTCTGCTATCATCCTGTGCTAACGGAGTATTTTCACTGCCCTGAAATCAGTCTGTGCTCTGCCTGTTCATCTCTCCTCTCCCCTAACTTCTGGCAACCAATGGTATTTCTACACGTTCCATAGTCTTGCCTTTTCAGAACCTTATGTAGCTGGAATTGCATAATATGTAATCTTTTGCCTTTTTTCCCTTAGTAATATGCCTTTAAGGGTCTTCCGTGGTTTGTGAACTCATTTCTTTTGCCTTGTCTGGATGTATCAGTTTGTTCATTCACCTACTGACAGGCATTTTGGTTGCTCCCATGGTTTAGCAATTATGAATAAATATGCATGTGTGCAGGCTTTTGTCTGGACATAACACATCTCATAGTGTGTTAACTCTGATCTAGGCAGAGACAGGCCAACCAGGTCTGTGTCTCGTGGAACTTACATTTGAGCTTATGAAGCAGTGGATATAGACAATGACCAAAGAACCAACTAACACCTTTTTTCTGGGCAGGTAGCCCACTATTCTCCATGGAAGGAGCCCTGTGCAAAGAAAGCAAGTTCTCATTCCGTCGTTGGTGTGTTTGCCAGGCCTATGGACCGGGGCATGTGATTTATTGTTTCTCCTCCCCTTTCTTAGCTGTGAAGTGGAGCTAATTTTCCTCATCAGGTACCTGCCACATGGAATATATTTGATAAATGTTTGCTGAATGAATCCATCTCTGCTTTGCCTACTTTCTGGGTCTTTTTGAGGATCAAGAGAGTCATGTTTGCCATAGTCTTCCAGAGAAAGTGAAGCATTACATAGATGTAAGTTGTATGGATAAGAATGCTGCATTTTACAAATTGCTGTCAGTCATGCTATTTGTATAAAAATGTAGTGCCATGACTTTCAGTAATGGGAGAATGGCTTCGAAGCCTCGTTTTTACTTTAAACATTACATTAGAAGTGTCCTTGTAACAGCATTTATTTAATATTTCTCAGGGGAAACTTTAAATGGCAAAGAATGAGGCCAGAAGCAGAATAAAATGATGTCAGGTCTCATAGTGATAGCCTTATCTCCAAAAGCGAACACTGCATAAGTAGATGCTCTGTTTGTTGGGCAGTTGCTGGCATTTGGGATATTGGGTGTTTTCTAAATGGTACCATCTGACCAGCTTTGATGACTTTTGAGACATATTTACTGAATGAATCCATCTTTGCTTTGCCCACTTTCTGGGTCCTTCTGAGGATCAAGAGAGTCATGTTTGCCATAGTCATTATATATGAGAATATAAATGAAACCTGGGGGACAGGTCTGTGCAGCCCAGTGGGTAACAGATGTACAGGGTGGGAATGGGAAGGTGGTCCTGGCTTTAGTGGTTTGGTGCCCTGTGGGACTTCCTGGAAACTTCCCGTATCTGCAAGCCTCAGCCTGTGTATCTGAACAAGGAGGTAACATTCCTACCTTTCTGTCACATCTTAAATGGCTGCTCCACACAAGACCCTTCTAAGGTAAGCCCTCAGAATGTGGTTGTTAGAACGAACAAGCCAGGCTTCCTTACTTCGCCCTTGAAGGATCCTAACAGTATTCTCTTAGCCTTAGAGGTAGAAGAACCCAAAACTGCTTCTTCTTCTGCCTGACTCTTAAATGACCCTCTCTGCCTTCTGACATCTCTCCTGTGGCTGATACCCAAGACACCAGCATGTTCTTAGGAGCAAGCAAAAGAAAACCAGCCCTAGATATTTTTAGCAATATAGAGTTGAACTTCCATAGTTAACCATCTCCTTGCATTGACAATCTCCTTAAGTTGACCTAATTTTCATAGACTGGACATGTACCACATGTACATATCAGTACAATAGGCCTAATTCCTTATGTTGAACCACCTCTGTCTGTTGACCAATTTTGTTACAGTCCCTCGGGTGGTCCACTTACAGAGATTCTGATACACGCAGCACGTACACATACATAGCCCACCCCCCATACACTAAAATGATCTTGGCAGCTCATAAACTCCCTGAAAAGGCAGAAAACCAAGGAGCTATCAGAGGAGAGGTGGGAGTGTGAGAGGCCAGGCAGCCAGATCTGTAGCCAAAGTCACGTCACAGAACCATCCTGGAGAGGACCCTGCCACCCAGCCCTGCTCCCCCTGTTACCCCTAAGTACCAGTTACTGCTCTTGCCACCACTGCCAGGAGAATTCTCCCCATTCCTGTTCTTTTGATTATAACATTTTAATGAAGTGTAATATCCATAGAGAAAGGTGGGCAGATACGCCTGCAACTCAGTGAATGTTCACAAAATCAATACCCTGAACAACCACTACCCAGATGAAGAGATAAAACACGACTAGCTCCTGCCCACTCTCCACCCCCAGCCCTCCTGTCCTCTTCCAGTCACTGCTCCCCAAAGGGTAACCACTGTCCTGACTTCTCACTGCAGACCTTAACTTTGCCTGTTATTGTGCTTCCTATAAATGGAACCACACGATATGCTCTCTTTGTGTTTGACTTCTTTTGCTCAACATTATATTTGTGAGATTCTTCCAGGTTCTTATATATAAGAATGTTTTAACTCATTTATTCTCATTGCTACCTATTATCCCATCTTTTGGATGAACCACCATTTGTCTATCTAACTAATCTTGTGTGGATGAACATGTGTTCTGAGTTTGTTTGCATCACTACACCTAAAAGCCATTCTAGCGCATGTCTTCTGTCAGGCTTGTGTCACGCATCCCTAATGTGGAAACCCATGGTGGCAGAATTTCTGGATCATGGGGCATGCATTTGTTCACTAATAACTGATGAGGTTGAGTACTTTTTCATATATTGATTAGCAATTTCGGTATCTGGTTTTGTGAAGTTCCTGTTCCAAGTCTTTTGCCCATTTTAAAATGGTTTGTTTGCCAGTGTGGAGATTCCTCAAAAAATTAAAAATAGAGCTACTGTATGGTCCAGTAATTCCACTTCTGTGTATATATCAAAAATAATTAAATCAAGGTCTCAAGGAGATATTAGCACTCCTGTGTTCATTGCAGCATTATTCACAAATAGCCAAAATGCAGAAACATCCTAAATGTCCATTGATGGATGAATGGTTTAAAAAATATGATATATACATACAACAGAATGTTAGCCTTAAAAAAGAAAGAAATCTGCTATTTGTGGCAACATGAGTGAAGCTGAAGGACACTATGTTAAGTGAAATAAGCCAATCACAGAAGGAAAAAATACTGCAGAATTTACATGAAGTTTCTAAAATAGTCTAACTCATAGAAGCAAAGAATAGAATTGTGGTTACCGAGGTTGAGGGGAGTTGCTAGTCAACAGGTATAAAATTTCAGTTATGTAACAGGAGTAAATTCTAGAGATATGCTGTATAACATAACATTGTGCCTGTAGGTAACAGTACTGTATTGTACACTTAAAATCTGTTGTAGGAATAAGACAGTTTAGTTTTATCTGAGGTTCAGGATGATCATTCCTCTGCTCATCTTTTGTTATATCTTTACTCATTGTGTTTGTGTCCTGGGGCTTCCAGAACAAAGTATTAGGAACTGGGAGGCTTAGAGCAATAGAAATTTATTATCTCACAGGTCTGGAGGCTGGAAGTCCAAGATCAAGGTGTTGAAGTCCACAAGCGCTAAAAGTTCAAAATCAAATCTCTCTCTGAATGGAAGAGAGAATTCTTCTCTGTAGGGAAGAATCTGTTTCAGGCCTTCCTAAGTGTTTGCTGACATTCCCTGACTTGCTCTGTAGATGCATCACTCCAGTCTCTTCTTCTATTGTCTTCTCCCTGTGTGTTTTTATGTCTTGTTTTCTCTCCTTATAAAGACGTCAGTTGTATTTGATTAGGGCCTACTCTAATGACCTCATCTTAACTTGATGTTTTTAAAGACTATTTCCAAATAAAGTCACATTCACAAATGCTGGGGGTTAGCACTTCAGCATTTCTCTCTAGGGACACAATTTAACTCATAACACCATGATGACCAGGCCTTTGGACCCCTGACCTTTTTCAGAGGCACACACTCCCATCCTGCTGCTCTGAGTTCTAGTTCTGTCCCTCCTTCTAGTTCTTGCCTGGGGGTGGTCTCCTCATCCTTTGAGACTCTATTCCAGTAACTCCTTGATCTCTCTGGGACAGAAAGGGCCATTCTGTGGCCTCAGCTCCCATCACTGAGTTTGCTTTTAAAGCCAGTTTTGAAAATTAAAATATACATGTAGAAAAGCAGGTAAATTATAAGGGCATAGCTCAGTGAGTTTTCACAAGGTGAACATACCTCCTGTTTTGAATTTATTTCCCTCTGCTTATTTGTTAAACAGTGGTTTATAATTTATAGGCCTGTCTCCTTTACAAGCTATTTGTATTTATATATTTATCTTCACAAGCTATTCATCTTTGTATCTAGTTTTTAACACAGTTCCCTTATATGGTAGCCCCCAAGAAGTGCTTGTTGAATTGGAATTTAGAAGGTTAGGTGGGAATTTAACAAGCTTCAGCTCATGTTGCATGAAAACTACACATAAAACTCAGTGCTTTGCTCCAGAGTAGTAGCTTTTTCTTTCTGTGTAAGATTCAAACTTACTTCCCTGTCAATTTTTTTCTTGCCCACAGACATTATTTTGGAAGGTCCTCAGGGAAAACATAGCCCAAGGCAAGGATTAAAGAGCTGACACTCTGTTTTGGGAGATGTAATCCCTGGGCAGTGAGGCAGCAACAAGCAGAAGAAGATAAAAGTGACCACCCAGTGCATTACATTGCTTGATATCACATCATAGGAAGCTGCAGAGACACAGCAGGTTACTCAGGAAGCATGTTTGCCTGGCACATGGACTTTTCCAGAGCAGTCCATCGATGGGGATGAGGGGGTGGCTTTATCTGCCTTGTTCCTTTTCACCTCGCATTTCCCACTGTGGCCCTTGATGCAAGTCAGAAGTGGAGAGACATACAGCGTGAATTGGATGCTGACCGAGAGAGCCAAGGAAGGAGGCGGGCGAGGGAATCTGAGAAGGTGCACAAGGTTTGTGTCCAATACAATCCACACCTTGCGCAACTCAGGTCTGCTCGTGCCCTCCCATGATACCAGCTCTCCTGCTCCAGTGTGGGAACCTCCACTGTGTTTTCCTTGGAGAATGAAAACATCCCACCCTTCCCTGAGTGGGGAGGTGCAAGTGCAGTCAGTGATAGAGGCCACTCACATCCAGGTGGTGGCTAGTTGGGGGTCTCTTGGATGAGTAAAGCAAGAAGCTTGTGAAACAAGCTCATTCACTGCTCCTGTGGCTGGCCTCTGTGCTGTCACTGATGTTCATCATATTCCTTTACTTCCTATTCTAGATCCTCTTTCCAGAGGGGTCTGGGTGCATTAACAGCTATTTCCAAACAAGGAGGTATTAAGAGATACGCCAGGGAAACCTCTGGGTTCTTTCTATTCCAGACATTCCTATCTTCATATGGGTGCTAATCTAATTCCTTACGGCCATTAGAATCACTGACCCCAGGCAATAAAGTCACTTCCTTCTTTGTATATTGGTCACTAGTGTGAGGGGCTAAAGGTCACTAGGTGGCAGTGTGGACTTCCAGTTAAGAGGAAGTCTTCTTGTGTCACCTTCTCCCTCATCCCAAGACTAGATCCTCTAATCATGCTGAACCCAAGTGTGTGAGGATGGAAAGCACAAGTGCTGCAAGAGGTGACTGTGTGTGACCGTGAGCAGGGCCACCATCTGCTGTAGCTGTAGGGAACACAGCCCCAGAGATCAGTTGACAGTTCACAGAATATCCACACCTTAGAGCACAGAGGCTCAAGCCCTGGTCAGTACCTCACCTGTGCCTTGGGAAGACCATTGCTGTTGTCAGGCTGGGTGCTCCTGAGCAGTGGTTGGGTTCGCAGGGGGCCAGTGAGTCCATGGCCAGGAGTCACTGGCGCACCTCCTTTGCTGAAATGGGCTAGTCGGTCTGAGGTGTGTTGTGTGGAAATCCAGTCCAGCAGATGAGGCACCTGGCAGCTTCAGACTGTGTTGTTACTGGAAGCACACTATAGGCAAGCAAGGCAACCTGTTGCCAGAAAGTCCATCACTTTCATTGACAACATTGCTTATCCTTCCAAGGTGGAAGAGTCTGATATAGTTAGTGACTGCCTAGTTCTTTCCAAGGAATGGACCATATCCTCGAGGGGTCAGTGTTAGTCTCAACTGCTTACAGGTTGGGTACTCGTGGTGCAGTGAGATGAGCCTTGGTGCCATGGAGGCAGAAGGGAAAGAAAAGAGAAAGATGCAAAGTGTTATGATGCTTTAAGGGATGGTCACTGCTTTGCAATAAACTGCAAGGGTCGCAGAAGCCACTCATGTTCTCTGGACTCCTAGACTTCTCTGGAAGCTTTGCAAGATATCTTGGAAGAGATCCATGGAGGGGATAAATAAAAAGTATTTCCCACCTGGTTCCCATCCACTTCATATTTCCCACTGGTCATTCTAAGGCTCCTAATCCTTCCATACTATGGGTTGCAAAAATCCAGCATCTTAGTGGCTACTCAGAAAGCTAGATTCCCTATTCTGAGTTTATGACACTTCTCCCAAGTCTAGAAATGAAGGGGCACCTTGGCCAAAATGGGGGGTTAGGAGAGGGAGTGGTGGAGGTGTTGAGGGGACTCTGAGGGAATACATGAGGTTTGTGTCCAGTGCAGATATGTTAGTGACTAACCAGAAGTGGCCTCTATGGCTTACAAAGTTCTGCATCAACTATTTTGGGGCTTCCAAGTTCTGATAGCCAGTATCCTTGCCAAAGACAAGAGTGTGACCAGGGTCATTGCTGAGTATTATTTTGTTGAGAGTGGCTGTAGCTTACTTAGTAGGATATTAGTTGTGATAAGTTCTCTTGCAGTTAAGTTATACTACAGATATTTCATATTTTGTTTATAATTGTTCTGAATACATCACATCTGCTAGCTATCAAAGTAATGCCTCAAGACCTATCTTCTAAAAATAAAATGGCAGATGATACATTATTGTATATTATGGATATGAGCTCTAATGTAACTAGAAGACCCTAAGATATGGCCTGGTAGTGAAGCCACTGAAGCTGCCCAGGGTTCAGTGAGAATAGATGGTTCTGGGTTGTTGCACACCTTCATAGATACTTGAGGGAGAGGAATTGCCCCCAACCAAGGGCTTGCAGGGCCCAGGTCCACAGTATACCGTGAGTGGGGCTTTAACTTCTTTTTTTATCATCTGTCCTATTGGTCATTCCTGGAAGGTACGCACATAGAAAGGGTTTGCTCAGCCAGTGGGAGAAGCAGAAGTATTGATACAACATGAGCAAGTATACCACTATCAAGCAGCAATGTGCATGTCAGGATATGTCCCTGAATTTTATGCCCTTTCAGGACTGAGTTTGATCCACTGAAAAAATTTAAAAACTGAATAAACAGAACCAAAATAATTATCTTGGCTACCAGCAAAAGGTGGCTTGACCATAAAGCATCTAAAAGGAAAAGAAAAGAGCAGAGCTAAATTCCAAGACCAACAAATGCATTGGACAGTGATAATTTTAAGGGCCTTTAACCCCCAAATTCATGTATTCTACTGTATAATTTTTTCCAAATAATGCAGAAAACTAAAACTGAAAAAGTAATCCCCTCAAGACAATTAATTAAAAGTAACCCTAATGAATGAATAAAGTTTTAGCTTATTCATTTAAAAAAGCTTAGTGAAGTATATTTTATCAAAATTAAAAACATTTGCCCTGAAAAAGATACTTTTGAGATAACGAAAAGACAATCTGGGAGAAAATATTTCCAAAAATCACATATCTGACAAAGGACTTGTATCTAGAATATATAAAGAATTCTCAAAATTCAACAGTGAGAAAACAACTCAATTTAAAAAATGAACAAGACTTGAATAGATACTTCACTAAAGAGGAAATATGGAAAGAAATCAGGCACACAAAATGATGTTCAACATCATTAACCATGAGGGGATGCAAATTAAGACTATAAAAAGCTAATACCATATGTCTGTCAGAGTGACTAAAATAAAAACCATCGGCACTATCAAAAACTGGTGAGGATGAGAAAAGTTTCACACAATCTCACACATTGTGTGATCTCACACAATGCTGGTAGGAGCACAAAATGGCCACCCTGGAAGTTTGGCAGTTTCTCATGAAATTAAACATAACATTAGTACATGACCTAGTATAGCACACCAAGGCATGTATTTTAGAGAAATAAAAACTTGATGTTTGAAAGGTTTAGGGATGGAGTCCAGGTGAGGGTCTGTAAGGAGGAGAGGAGGCCAGTCCAGGGATTAAGAAAGACTTTATTTTAAAGAAGCAGAGAAAGAGGAGGAAAAAGCAGAGTGGAGTCTGACCATGAGTCAGCTCTCTTCACACAGTTTCAAGCAACTTTCATTAGCGTAGTTGGAATGCAGGGGGGAGGGGAGTGGGTAGGAGGGTAGGGAAGTCATCTTTTTCCTACAGAGTGAATGATGCTCTGTGTGAGACTGATTTTAGAGTTACTGCCTTCTGTAAAAGATGTTAATCTTGCACCACAGCCTTATTTCTAGTGCCAGCCAGGACCAGGGTAGGAAATTCTGATGTTTTCCTAGAACACTGGCCTTGAAGCATTCCAGGAGGGTGGGAAAGCAGTTGCTGTGATCATGCTATTTGGTCTCTGACCTGTTTTCTATCACTAGCTGTGCTCTAGGATGGCTATATTCTTGTCAGAGTTGTCAGGATTTATAGGAATGTGAGAAGGGGGGTTGCTGTAATCTTGTAGTTTGGTTTTTGGCCTGTTTCTTTCACCACCTGTCTCCCAAATGGCTGTCCTCTTGTCAGGGTCATGAGGATTTCTTCCTCATAATAGTCACATGAAAATCTATATACAAATGTTTATAGCAACTTTATTATAATTTCCCCAAACTGGGAAAAACCAAAATATCTTTCATCGGGTAAATATAAAACAAACAATGACCCATCAGTACAATGAAATAATACTCAGCCATAAAAAAGGAACAATGTAGATCTCAAAGACATTATACTGAGTGAAAGGAGGCAATCTCCAGGTTACATCATGTATGATTCTATTGATCTGAACTTCTGGAAAAGGTAAATCGCTAGAGACAGAAAACAGATGAGTGTTTGCAAGAGGTGAAGATGTGACCTCAACAAGGTTTGTTTGTTTGTTTGTTTTTTTTAAGACAGACTCTCACTATGTCGCCCTCAATAGAGAGTGGTGGCATCACAGCTCACAGCAACTTCCAACTCTTGGGCTTAAGCAATTCTCTTGCCTCAGCCTCCTGAGTCACTGGGACTACAGGCGCCCAACCACAACACCCAGTTATTTTTGTTGCAGTTGTCATGTTGTTTAGCTGGCCCGGGTCAGGTTCAAACCTGCTACCTTCGGTGTATGTGGCTGGCTCTATAACTACTATGCTACAGGTGCCAAGCTATAAGGGGATTTTTGGAGGTGATTGAACCTTTTTGTGTCCTGATAGTGGTGGCAGTGTACATTCACAGAAGTTACTTAATGGTATATCAATTTAGAATTTTATAAAGTGAAAAGAAAATCCAAATAAAGTTATTTTTTTAATGCCTTAAAAAGAAATCTTCCACTCAAGTTTCTGCCAGGAAAATTGCTTTATGAGGGCCTTGCCATACCAGCCCATGGGGTTCAGTGGTCCAAAGGTTCAGTTTATAATTGGCTGATGGGTGACTAGAAAAGCTAATCTGCTATATTGTCATTTTCTGAAATACTGTTAGTACTTTTTCATATCTACCTGTTCTTGTTTCATTTTTATTAGCTTTTATTTTATTAAATTACCACTCCTCTTATTAACATTATTCCTTCCTTCATCTTTGAAAATCCTAAACCTTTTTTTATACTAAATCCCTTTCATATTCTGTTAGTCTTATTTTGAATTTATTCATCTTCTGAGCATCAATTTTATTGGCATCTTTTGTTTTGTTTTTTATTTTTTTAAGACAGAGTCTCACTATGTCACCCTCAGTAGAGCGCTGTGGCATCACAGCTCACAGCAACCTCCAACTCTTGGGTTTAAGTGATTCTCTTGCCTCAGCCTCCCAAGTAGCTGGGACTATAGGCACCCACCACAACTCCCAGCTAATTTTTTGGTTGTAGTTATTGTTGTTGTTTGGGAGGCCCAGGCTGGATTCGAACCCGCCAGCTCCGGTGTATGTGGTTGGCACCCAGCCACTGAACTACAGGTGACAAGCCTCTTTTTTTTTTTTTTTTTTTCCAAGATGAAGTCTGTTGCCCCAGATGAGAGTGCCATGACATCAGCTTAGCTCACAACCTCCCCAAACTCCTGGATTCAAGCAATTCTCCTGCCTCAGCCTCCCTAGTAGCTGGGACTACAGGTGCCTGCCTCAGTGTCTGGCTAATTTTTCTATTTTAAATAGAGGTGGGGTCTTGCTTTTGCTCAAGCTGTGTCTCAAACTCCTGAGCTCAAAGGTTCCTCCCACCTCTGCCTCCGAGGATTACAGTCATGAGCCACTGTCTTCATGGGTTTTGAATTTTAGTTTTCAGTCTCATCTTGACTAGAAAGTCCTCCCTCCCTCTTTCAGCCTCACTGACCACTCTACTCTTTGTGGTCTAGTGATATTTAAAATGCTTTCACCTATTCTCCTGGGGAGCCCAATCTAAAGCCAGTTCTTATGATGGGGGTTTAGAGCTTCTGCCAGGCACTGAGCCTGAAGGCAGTTGAGTTCAGGTACTGGCCATAAGACTTCATGTAAGGTATGACCCTGGAAGAAGGTGATAGCAGCATTAATTTTTTAAAAAATTTTTGAAGTAAATTAGACTTATAGAAAACTTAGAAAAATAGTAGAGTTTGCATACTCTTTGCCTAGCTTACTTTAATGTTAACATCTTACTTCATCTAAGTACAGTTATCAAAGCCAGGAAATTAACAGTATTAACTAAAGTCCAGGCTTTATTAGAATTTCACTCATTCTTCCAGTCTTTTTTGTCCATTTTATAATCTAATCAGAAATTCCATCTTGCATTTAGTAATTTTCTGTGCCCAATAATTTCATTTACTTGTGTTCAGGAATATCTCATCCTTCCCCCACATTTATTTCTTCCTTCAGTTGTTTACGTACATCAATATGGACTCATGTATTCCCATGGATTGTAATTCAATATGATCACCACTGGGTAACTTCCAACTCAGTCGTGATTTTACCCAGTGGCCTGACTTCCATTTCCTGCCTTGCATAGATCACTTTTATTCCCCATTTTTCCATAAGAATCTGTGGAACTCTTGGCCACCTCTGCTGTTTCCTGATTTTAGGCCCCAGATGCTCACTGTTTTAGTTTCAGAATAAGAGTCCAAATCCTTAATGTAGGCTGGAAGGTGCTGCATTTGGTCCCTACATGATTTTCTAGCTTCATTTTTCTCTTGTCTACTCTTTTCTCAATATTCTGGCCACAGAATTATTTTCTATTCCTTGAAAGCCATAAACTCCTCATTTCCTTGTGATCTTTTCCCAGATGTTGCCTTTACCTAGAACATTGCCCACCCCTGTCTTCTTTTTGAGCTAACCCATAGTGTCATTTTTGGTGTATCTCTCTACACTATTTGACACCTGAACAATCTCTAGCCTAAAATGTCCTTAAGTCTAAAATATTAGCCTTCCAGTAGGCATGCCCAGATATGCTAGTTTTATAAATTAGAAAGTTTCCTTTAAGTGAAAGATATCAGCACTTTCCTTCAGGTGTTGATATATTATCTCCTCTAAGGAATATGACTAAAGCAGAAAGGAATCAGAAAAGGCAACAGCTGCTCAAAAGAAGGTGAATGTCTTCTTAAATGTCACATCATTTGACTTTAGAACTGGTAGAAGAATCAAGAAAATGACAGATAATGAGAGCCAGGAAAAATAAATGAGAACTAAAGTGCAGCAGAAAATTGCCAGATGAGATGCTGCCAGTGGCCTTTTCTTTCTTTCTTTCCTTTCTTTTCTTTCTTTTTTCTTTTTTCTTTTTTTTTGTAGAGACAGAGTCTCACTTTATTGCCCTCTGTAGAGTGCTGTGGTGTCACACAGCTCACAGCAACCTCTGACTCCTAGGCTTAGGCGATTCTCTTGCCTCAGCCTCCCAAGTAGCTGGGACTACAGGCTCCCGCCACAACGCCGGCTATTTTTCTGTTTTGCAGTTTGGCCGAAGTCAGGTTTGAACCCACCACCTTTGGTATATAGGGCTGGCGCCCTACTTTTTTTTTTTTTTTTGAGACTGAGTCTTACTCTGGTGCCCCAGGCTACAGTGCTGTGGTGTTAGCCTAACTTGCAACAACCTTAAATTCCTGAGTGCAAGCAATCCTTTGGCCTCAACCTCCCAAATAGGTGGGACTACAGGTGTCTGCTGCAATGCCTGACTAGTTTTTCTACTTTTAAGAGAGACAGGGTCTCTCACTTGCTCAGGCTGGTCTTAAACTCCTGAGCTCAAGTGAGCCTCCTGCCTCAGCCTCCCAGAGTACTGGGATTACAGTATGAGCCACTGTGCTCAGCCCACTGGCAATATTAAATGTTGACTATAGTTACTCTTCCTTTTTCAGTGCCCTATGTAGAAAGAGATTTGTTACATCATTGGGGGTTCTGAATTTTCTTTGACACTTGGATCACTTCTGCTTCCCGTTGCCATGATACCATTAGCTCCACAATCTTGTAACTAGCAATTGGGACAGTCCTTTGTCATGAGGTAGTGCTGTGTTAGCCCAACCAATACCTTTGACTCATCTGTTGTGGAGCCAGGGGAGAATTGCAGCATCCTCACCTTATGGGTCTTGTGGTAATAAAAGGGCAGCACTGGGGGTGTTGCTGGCTCCAGAATCACTCCTAGAAGGAGATGCGTCTGAGGCCACCCCCTGGGGCTCTGGGTCTCAAATCCAGTTTTTGTGGCAGGATCTCAACCTACTCCTACCTTTGTTTCTGATACTTCATGGAAAGAGTACAGCATGGAGTCTGAGGTCTGCTCTGCTCTGCAGGACCCTAGGCAGTCACTCCTCTTCACTTCATTAGAGCCACATGGCTCTAATTCAGGTCCCCTTACATCTGCCCCACTCTCCTCATGGAGGGCAGATGTAGCTTCAGAGTCCCCTTCAGACAAACTATGACCAGTCAATCCCAATAGACATCAGCTTGCAACTTGGACACCAAGTCTCTTTTGGCTCTGAGGGGCTGAGATTCTGAGGATTTGCCTAGAGGGTGTCTTTAGTCTGGAGCTTTTTTCTTGAATCTGGAAGCCTCACCCTGTACCTTCTTTGCATCCTACAGAAATCAGGGTGAAATGGCCCACACCTGCCGTGGAACCATCAACCTATCCACTGTGCACATTGACAAGGAGGACTCTTGTGGTATCTTGCTGGTCAGTGGGGCAAGGACCTACCACCTGAAGACCAGCTCAGAGGCGGAACGACAGCAGTGGATCACCGCCCTGGAGCTGGCCAAGGCCAAGGCTGTCCGATTGATGAGTACCCATTCAGGTAGTGAGCACTCACTGTGCCAAGTGTAGACGTGTGGTATTGTGGGTCTGGAGGGAGTGGAAATTATAAGAGGGTGGGGAGCAATGGTGACCAGGAAACCCAGGCAAGTCTGGAGCAACCTAGAAGGTGAATGTGTGTGTGTCCTTCCTACTTAGCTCTGCCTCCTCAGCAGGGAGACCCTTAGGCATTCTGTCAGGCAGTAGATTTGGGGTGGAACTGTGTGTGCCTGAACTTCAGTAGACACTCCAGAGGCTACAGTGGGTCAGGTTCAGAACCAGCAGTCAGAGGTCGGAGTCCAGGGTCATATGCCTGTGCCTCAGGCCAGACTTTTTCCCAGTGTCTGCCTGACAGAGATTGAAACCATTTAGCCAGACATGCTGCATTTGCCAAGGCAGGAGGCAAGCTAAGATGTCCTGAGCAAGCCTTTTGTTACCTTAATAACTTACTTTTAATATGTGATATTTTATGTGATTCATAAACTCACAGCTTCAAAAGTCTGTACACTGAAATCTCTTTCCTCCTGTCCTTAGCCATCCACCCTCCTTTTTTCCCATCCAGAGGCAACCTGAGATACTTGTACCTTTACATGTGTAATTCAGATAGGTACTTATTTCAACATAAATGCAGTCCTATACCTTGCTTATTTTCCATTTGGCTGTATATCTTGGAGGTTTTTCCCTATTGATACAGAAAATACTTGTTCTTTGTTCTTACAGCAGTGTAGTATTATGTGTCTGTACATATAATGTAAAATAGTTTATTTAACCTATGACCTCTTTTTTTTTTTCTTTGAGATGGAGTCTTACTATGTTGCCCTTGGTAGAGTGCTGTGGCATCACAGCAACCTCCACCTCTTGGACTTAAGCGATTCTCTTGCCTCAGCCTCCCGAGTAGCTGGGACTACAGGTGCCCACCACAACACCCAGCTAGTTTTTTTGTTGCAGTTGTTATTATTGTTTAGCTGGCCTGGGCTGGGTTCAAACCCGCTACCCTCAGTGTATGGGGCTGGCGCCGTAACCACTCTGTTACGGGTGCCGAACCATAACCTATGACCTCTTGTTGAGAATTTAGGTTGTTTCTTTATTTTGCTGACATGCAGTGCTGTACTGAGTAACTTTGCAAGTATTTAATTTCATACACATATGAGTATACATGAAGTGTACCATCCAGTAAGCTGGCTTGCTGAGTTCGTGGGAGTCTGCCTTTGTAATTCTGTGAGATATCATTAAACTGCCTTCCATATGGGTTGTATTATGAGACCCCAACAGGAATATGTGAAAGCACCTACCTCCCCATTCCCTTGCCTGCCCATAAACAGATGAAAAATGTGCCCACACCACCAGGAGTAGGAGTTGGGCAGTGGGATCCTGCTGAAGTCATAAGGGAAATGGCGTGTGCTTCCATAGACCGGTGCATTCTCCAGGGGAGGCTGCTGAGAAGGAGGCTGAACACTGCTCTCCAGGATTGCCCACAGGCTGGGTGGGAGACAGTGAGTCCTATAGAGCGACCTTCAGCATAAAGCAGGATGAGACAGGCCATGACATTGGTCACCATGCTCTGCACTGTGTCTTTTTGAGTTGAGGGTCCCCCAGTTCTGGTTCCTCAATAAACATTGTAAACATTGAAGGGCATCAAATATCAGTCTGGCCTTCTCTTTTGTCTCAATTGTTTGCTTCATTTTTCTGGGAACTTCCTGAATGCAACCTAGCAGGTGGCATTTGTGGGACTAGTCATTTTAGAACAGTTTTCCTGGCCAGCCAGTGGGAAGGGGCTCTTTTACAGCTGGGCAGTGCTAGAGCTTGCTAACCTGCACTTCCTGTAGGAGAAATGGGGACCCCTGAGGTAGCAGCCTCAGGATCCCCCTCCTTCATTTCATAAGTTACAACACATGGCTTGTGTTCCCTAGGGAGTAGTCTTCAGGGACAATTTAAGGTAGCACATGCCCATCCATCAGCGAGAAATGGTAGGATTCCTCTTCTTTTGGCTTTTGAAGCACAAATTAATTAATGTATGTGAAGGAGAAGACTTCAGGCAGCTCTTATGCATTTATAGAAAGGTTATCTCAAGGTTATTCTTTAAAAATAGCCTTGGTGGAGGCCTTCTCTTTAAGGCAGTGTCCTCCGCCCAAAGTTCTCAGGCTAATGTCAGAGAGCTGTGGTTTGTAATTTTTTGCCTGTCTTGGAGTCAGGGTGGGGTAACCCTCAGTGAGAGACAGCTGTCTGGTCTGGTTCTCCCAGGGCCTGGTTAATGGCTGCCAGCTGGGTCAAAGCACAGATAATGTTCCAGGCAGACTCGTGTAGGTCATCCTAGGGCCTGTCTGTCTCTTTCTGGACTATGGACCATGTCATGTTGCAAGGAGCCCACGTTCTACTTCCACTTACCTCTTGAAACCATTTGCTGTTCTCTAGCTTTACAGCAACACCCTAGTCCAGGTACCATCCTCTCTTACCTAGATGTTTGCAATAGCCTCCTCACTGTCTTCCTGCCTCCAGTCAGTTCTCCAAATAGCATGTTTGGACATGTTAAAGAACAACATATCAAAATGGGAAGTTGATCATATAACTGCATTGCTAAAAAAATTCTTTTGTACTGGGCTTGGCGCCTGTGGCTCAAGCAGCTAAGTTGCCAGCCACATACACCTGAGCTGGCGGGTTCGAATCCAGCCTAGGCCTGCCAAAAACTCTTTGGTTCTGTAAACCAACTAGACTGTAAACAAGCCTATACAGAACCCTCCACCTAACAACAGCAGAATACACTTTCTTCTCAAAGTGAAGAACATTTGGGTAGAACACAGGGTAGACCACATGTTAGGCCACAAAATAAGTCTCTATAAATTTTAAAAGATTCAAATCATATGAAGTACCTTTTCTGATCACAGTGGAATGAAACTAGTAATCTATTACACAAGACACATTGGAAAATGCTCATATATGTGAAAATTAAACAATAGCACACCCTTAAAGAACCAGTAGATCAAAGATGAAATCACAAGAGAAATTAGAAAATACTTTAGCTAGACTGACTAAGAAAAAAAAAGAGAAGACTGGCTTGGCGCCTGTGGCTCAGCGGGCTAAGGCGCCAGCCATGTACACCTAAGCTGGCGGGTTCGAATCCAGCCCGGGCCCGCCAAACAACAATGACGGCTGCAACCAAAAAATGGCCGGGCGTTGTGGCGGGCGCCTGTGGTCTCAGCTACTTGGGAGGCGGGGGCAAGAGACTCGCTTGAGCCCAGGAATTGGAGGTTGCTGTGAGTTGTGATGCTACAGCACTCTATCCAGGGTGACAGCTTGAGACTGTCTCAAAAAAAAAAAAGAAGACTAAAATTAGTAAAAACATTTGAGAAAAGGTAGATAAATTGGACTTCATCAAAATTTAAAACTTTTGTGCATTGAAGGACACTATCAACAAAAGGAAAAGACAGCCCATACAATGGTAGAGCGTATTTATAAATCATATATTTGATAAAGGTTTAGCTCAGAAGCTATAAAGATCACTTAGAACTCAACAACAAAAAGGCACACTATCCATTAAAAGAAAAAAGTACTTGAATAGACATTTTTCTCCAGAGAAGTACAAAGGGCCAATAGCCAATAAATACATAAAAAGATAACCAACATTATTATTAATCATTGAGGAAATGCAAATCAAAACCACAATGAAATACCACTTCATACCCATGAGGATGGCCTTACTAAAAGGAAATAAAAGGAAAATAACAAGTGTTAGTAAGGTTGTGGAGATATTAGAACCCTTATACATTGCTGATGAAATGTAAAGTAATACAGCTACTATAGAAAATAGTTTGACAACTTCTCAATAAGTTAAACATAGAATTACCCCTATAACCCAGCAATTCTTCTTTTGAGTATGTACCCAAAAGGATTGAAAACAGGTGTTTAAACAAAAACTTATACATGAACAATCATAGCAACATTATCCACAGTAGCCAAAAGGTGGAGTTAACCCACGTATTCATTAATGAATGCCTAAAGAAAATTGATATGTCCATATAAAGAAATATTATTCAGTCATGAAAAGATAATGAAGTACTGATGATACGTGCTGCAAAATGGATAAACTTTGAAAACATGTTAAGTAATAAAAAGCCAAACAGAGAAGGCTACATATTGTAGTTTTCTATTTATATAAAATATCTGGAATATGGCTCAGCGCCCATAGTTCAGTGGTTAGGGTGCCAGCCACGTACTCCGAGGCTAGCAGGTTCAAACCTAGTCCAGGTCTGCTGAACAACGACAACTGCAACAAAAAAATAGCCAGGCATTGTGGTGGGCACCTATAGTCCCAGCTACTTGGAAAGCTAAGGCAAGAGTATCACTTAAAACAAGAGTTTGAGGTTGCTGTGAGCTGTGACACCACGACACTCTACCAAGAGGGACATAGTGAGATTCTGTCTCAAAAAAAAAAAAAAGAAAGAAAGAAAGAAGAAAAGAAAAGAAATATCTGGAATAAGTAAATTCACAGAAACAGAAAGCAGACTAGTGGTTCCTGGGACCAGGGGGAGGGGGAGATAGGGAGTGGAGTTATGGGTGTGGAGTTTCTTTTTGGCATGATGAAAATGGTGTGGAACTAGATAGAAGTGATGGTTGTATAACATTGTGAATATATTAAATACCACTTTTAAATGGTTAAAGTGGTAAACTTTGTGTGTATTCTGCCACACACACACAAACATACACACACATGCACAGTCATCATAGGCGATCAGACCCTGCAGGCAGCCTCCTTTCCTCCTCTGCAGCTCACCCACTGGGCTCAGTTCCTGCTTCAGGACCTCTGTGCTTTCTGGATTCTCTGCCTTGAACATTCTTGCCTCTATTCTTTTCCTGCCTAGTGCCTATCCTTCAGAGGGCTGCTTAATATCAACTCAGAGTTCTTTAGCCTTCCCTCTCATGAGACATCTCTCTCACAGCATCCTGATTATTTCCTTCACTGCCATCTGCAATTATCAACAGATTTGTTTACTTATTGTCTATCTCCTCAATAAAACCAAAGTTTTTCGAGGGCAGAGAGCTTATGCATCTTGTTTCCATGGTGATCTCAGGGTCCTGCAAGGGTCTCTTCTGGGGCTGGTCTGCCATGACACCCTTTGCAGTACTAGCAGTATCCCTGGAAGAAAAGACTAGGATGTCACAGTTTCTCTTTGCTTATCACACTGGAACAGATAAAGGAACTTGTGACATTTAGCTGGAGAAAGGAAGAGCAGTCAGAGCCTGCTCCTGTTGAATGTTTGAAGAGTCAGGTGTGCAGATGAGACTGCAGACCTATCTCCTGAGGTGTATGCATGACCAGGAGTGGAAGTAATGAGACTGATCCTGCTTAGTCTGAGAAGCAAAACAGAGGCCACTAGGAGAAGAAGAGAGAGGTCGGGAACACAGGAGCAATCCCAGGACAGGACAGAGTTCTAAGGATCCTTCTGGGGCTTGGGTGCTATCATTCTGAGCTAGCTTTACATTTGAATATTTTTAACTGTTTCCTTCCCAAATTTGGTATAATGTTCTGTGGCAGTGTGGACAGAGCCCTGGGCCTAGGGACAGGTCCTACCTATGCTGTGGTTCCTTACACTTCAGTCTTCTCATCTACAAGATGAACAGTTAGCCAAGCTTCTCCCCAAGCCCCTGTCTAATTCTAAGGCCTTGAACAAACCAGTTAATAATTTCTGAGCCCCAGTTTTCTTTACCTTCAACACTTCTGCTCAGTTGCTGGGAAGATCACATGACAGTGAATGGGAAGTGTGCACTGTGCATGTAACCACTTTTATTCATGCAGGCATTGCTGTGGGGGCATGTACTCATAACTCATCCTGCCCACAGCTGGTGGCAGGTGATGAGACTGGATCACCTGTGGGAGGTCAGGTACCCAGGGTGTTTGAAAGGTATTTTCGTTGACATTAAGGCCACACATTTTTAACAACGTCTGTTTCCTTGAATTGTGGTGAAGCAACCTCAAAGGTCTTTATCTCCGGAAAGATATTCCTACTCTTCTCTGGGCAAGGATATAATGCTTGTGGCTGTAGGAAGGTTAGCCATGGTCATCCTGAGGGCCTGCATCAGTCAGAGAAGTGTGTGGGCTGGGACAATGACCCTTTCCCTGCCAGCAGCACTGTAGCTGTAGGCCGTCTATGGAACCCAGGACCAGGGTGTAGAAGCCTCTGCTTGCTACAAAAATGACTGCTTATATAAGCACCTGCAATGTGGCCTTTGGGGGTTTTCCATTTTTATATTATGGCTTGAACTTCCCAGTTGCCTAAAATGGGCTGAATGAAGGAATACTTATTTCCAGACCATGATATAATTTTTATTCTATAAGAAATAACCCCTAATAGACCTCTGTGCTATCAGTGCTCTTGTACATTAACTTTTTTGGGAGGAATCAATGTCCTTTAAGTGGCATACCTCTATAGTTACTCATACTTTATGGGCTGAGTCCCACTCTGTTCAGGAGATGAGACTTGCAGGTGAAAAAGCCTGGTGTGAGGTAGGAAATCCTCAGTGCCCCAGGGCAGGGGGGACATTTACTTATGGGAAGTGAGACCTGAGAAGTGTTTAAAATATGGAGATGGGTTGGGGAGGAAGACAGATCAGGCAGTGAGAATGGTCAGGGCAAAAGGTTAGATGCGTTTAAGGGGGTCCTCTACGGCCTGAGCGTCATGTGCAGTCAGGCTGCAGAGTCCCACGGCCAGCAGAGAAGGTTCAAGATCAAGTAATGGTAGAGAGAGCCTCCCTGCTTTCTCCTTCGATGCTGAGGGGATTGGCCTGAGCAGGATCTGGGCCCTATCTGGTCAAAAGGGTGAGATATAGGGGGCCAATCTTCTAAGCTCCAGCCTTTATGCCACTTAAAGGACATTGGCTCAGTGGCTAGAGCTCAGAAGCTACTGTCCTGTCCCAGTAGGCCAGACCAACTTTGGGCAGCAGCAGCAACCCCCACAGGGCAAAATGACCTGCTTTCCTCAAAGATCTTGTGTCTGATAATTTGAACGTTGGTGTTATTTGGACCCTTTTGAAAAGGGGTTTGCTAATAGTTGTCATTGGACTCATCCCCAGGGACAGGGCAGATCTGCCTGTAGCCCTGTGAGGGAAACATTATTTACACATATTTTAAGTTATAAGGATTTGAAAGCAGTGAAGCAGGCAGTCTTGTAAACTGCTTCACAATTCAATGGCCTTTGCTGCAGTCAATTTTGTTTTTCTTCCATTTTGCTTGGTGGCGACTCTCAGATTCCCTTCCACCAGTGTGTTTGGCATGTAGATGATACATTTTTCTTTGTGTGGAGTTTATTTGTTCTTGTTATGCCCAAATATTGTGTCACATTTGATCAAACTCTGAGAAATCAGAAGCATATAGCACTTGTAAAAATGACATTGAATCTTTCGGCTACATGAGGAAGAATGATATTTTCCTTTAAATCTTTTTATAAGTAACCACTCAAAGTAATGGACTTTAGCGAAAAATTGAGCATACTTTTCCAAGTACATAGGCAGATGCTTAAACTCCCTTAGTACTGTTTTTATCTCATACTCTCTCTGTTTAAGATTCCTGTTTATTGGGCAGTGCCTGAGGCCAGTGGGTAGGCCACCAGCCCCATATACCAAGGGTGGCGGGTTCGAACCCAGCCCCAGCCAGCTAAAACAGCAATGAGAATTGCAACAAAAAAAATAGTTCGGCATTGTGGCAGTCACTTATAGTCCTAGCTACTTGGGAGGCTGAGGCAAGAGAATCTCTTAAGCCCAAGAATTGGAGGTTATTGTGAGCTATGACACCACAGCACTCTACCAAGGGTGACAAAGTGAGACTCTGTCTCAAAAAAAAAAAAAAAAAAAAAAGGTTCCTGTTTATTAATGACACCAGAAGGCGGCCTGTTTTTTGTTAAAGAAAGCAACACAGTAATGTGAGGGTCACTGAAAGACAGATATTCCTTATGCACTAAAGTATATGAAAGTGCCAGTCAAGGGACTTTGATTGGTATCCTTCGGTGTCCCAGGGGCTGAACCAAATATGGGGAACTCAGAGATAAACTGGCACCGGCTTGGGTCTAGCCTTTGAGGAGTTCACTGTCAAGGGTTGAGAGGTGGCTTCCATATAGGCTGGCTGATTGCCTCTGGGCCATTCAGAGGGAGAGAAGAGCTGTGTGCCAGGGTGGACTAGGGCCAGGGACACCTGACCTGGAAGCCCCTCAGGAGAAAGAGCTGGCTCCAGATCAATCCAGGCAGGTGTACACCCTGCAGGAGGTGAGGGATGGAGGAGAGATAAGAGGTCTTCCATGAGGGAACAGTGGGAGAAGGGGCAACATGACAGGCTGCAGGCAGGATGGCCATTCGAGCCAAGAGCAACATGGGGGCTTCAGAAAGCTTCATGTTCTCCACCTAAAGGTTGTCCTTCATTCAGAAATTAGGGCCTTCTTACTTGATGTCATATTAGAATCCTTTTTCATTTAAGAAGTGACAGTATGTCATTTTCTTTTTAAATCTTTTTGGAAGAATAAAATATAGGCAACCTTGTGTTGGTCTGTTTTGTCAAAGCACTTGATGTTCCTTGGAAACCCTGGGACATTGAGTCCTGCAAATATGGGTCAGTTAGTGGCCAGAGGATGAGTGAAGGAAGAGTGTTGGGAATTGTCACCCTTATCTCTGTGCTGGGTCTCTCTGGAGAGCATCCTTCTCTCTCCTTCCTCTCAGTTGCTGGCTCTGGGAGTGGGGACCCAGTGAGCCAAGCTAGCCCTTTCTTGTCCTAGGGACATCCAACTGGCCCTGTCCTGCCTCAGGCCCCCAGTCCCTTTGGGTAGAGAGCCTAAAACTCAAGTTCCTAGAACTACCCAAACTCCTCCCAGGGAGGGGCCAACCCAAACCAGCATCTGAGCAATAGGAGGATGCTCAGGCTCTCAGCTGCCCTAGCTACCTCTCCCTGAACCCTGCCCCCCGGCCCGAGGAGCTTGGCTGACTCTGAGGTGCTTCTAGTCTCTTCCCCAGGGTATCTTTGGGAAATGATAGTTTGGTACCCCTCGTCTTTTGCCCATGTTCATTCTTTTTAGATCCAAAGGTCAAAGAGTTCAAATGTCCCTTTTTCCTTTTCACAGATGAAGCTTCTTTTGGGAGGATTTTGTCTCCTCCTTGACCCTTGAGGGATTTTAAGAATAAACATGTGCTGTGTGACAACATACATCATTAAACAGGAAGCTGTTTACAAGCCAAATTGGCTTACCTACAGTGAGACCTCCTGGCCCTGCCTATGTGCAGGAAAGCTAGTGGCCATTCCAACTCCCTGGAAGAAGCCAGTGGTGGGCCTTGTTTGGCTTCCCCCAAGCCACACCTTGTCCTGCTACAGTGTCTCCAGGAGTTCATCCATACCTCAAGTAGGTTCATCCTACCTTGCTTTAGGTCAAGGGGGTGGCGTTCTTTGGTTACTCTTTCTGTACTCAAGCTGTCTCCCCCACATTGGGTATCTTCTCTGCCTGTTTTCAAGTCCTGGCACTGTCTTGCTACTTGTGGGCCATGGACACACCTGATGGCATTCTCTGACCCCAGGCCACATAGCCTCACTCCTGTCATGTCTTTGCCCTTCTCTTGGGCCTGGCTTTGTGGCTGCTGCACATGGTCCCTTTGACCTGCTGTTTTGTAGGCAGCCCAGGCCCCCAGGCTCACCATAGCTGCTAAAAGTGCCTCAAGGGATGAGGTCCAAAGACTGTATAACCTGCAGGACCCTTTTCTTTTAACCCCCCAAGGATGGGGTTGCTGTCTGGTGGTTTGGGAAGGCCTGGAGGTAACCTTCCTGTCTGCATGTGGCTGCTTTGTGCATCTGGGCCACACACTATGGTGCTTTCATCCTCTGTGCTCACGTTATGGGTGACCACTAGCAGAGCCTCTTATGAAGACTGTGCTCATTTTGGCAACTATATGTTTTTATTGGTTTGTGTTAAATTGAGTTCTCCTTCCCTTACTTATTATCTTTATTACTTTTTAGGAAGAATTGAATGTAGTGTGTCCCTGTTACCTTTAGGCACTGCTCCAAGCTTCCAGGTTGTTCTGTGTTCTTCCACCCTATCTGAGACCTCCTTCATTCTTCCCCTTTTCCCTGTGCCCCCGTGCCTCACATCCCAGCCTATTCTGTAGCAAGCCTCCTGCCCTCCCTGTGTCCTTTGGGCCGTCCCCAGGGGCTCTTCCTCAGCCTCAGGGAAGCCTGAGCCCTGTGCTGTTCTGCTCTGGAGGCCTCAGGATGGGGTCCTCCCTGGGTGCGTGACTCCTTCTTCTGGAGCTGCTCTGCAGGGGTCCAGCTGCTGTGCTGAGGCCAGGAATGACCTGTCCAGGCCCTGGCTGCTAGTTCTGGTTCACTGGCCTTCTCTTTTTGGGGCAGTACCTGGATACCCTTCATTGACACATAACCATTTGTTGACCCACATCTTCTTCCTATTGCTGATCTTCCCTTGGCCCCTCTGCCTTCTTCCTGTCTACCCAGGCTTCCTGCTAGGCAGCTCCTCTTAACCAGTACCTGTACCTTCCTGACCTCTTGACCTTTTAGCACATTCATCTGCCAACCTTCAAGCCAGGATTGGCCCACGTGTGTCCTCCTATGGGGCCTTTCTCACCTTTAGCTGTGTAGGCCATGGATGCTAAGTGGTCATGCTTTCCACCCACCAGCAGGCATGCCAGGCCTGAGAGGCAACGCACACTGTGGGTAGTTCTCGGTGCTGATGACTGGGCCCTTAGATGATGTCTTGGGCAGCAGATCAGAGGACCTCACTACCAGGCTGGAGCAGGACAGGACCCTGGGTCACCAGAGAGCCCAGAGCTCACAGCAGGACCAACCTTCAACCTATTAACCTATTCTCAAATTCTCAAACTCTATCTCGGGGTGTTTTTGTTGTTGTTGTTGCTGTTGTTTGTTTTTTTCTTTTGAGATGGGTTCTTACTCTGTCACCCAGGCTCCTGCCTCAGCCTCAGGAGTAGTTGGGACTATAGACATGTGCCACCACATCCAGCTGATTTTTTTGTTTTATCGACAGGATCTCACTGTTACCCAAGCTGGTCTCAGAACTCCTGGTCTCAACTAATCCTCCTTCTTGGGCTTCCAAAGTGCTAGGATTAAAGGCATGAGCCACCGTGTCTAGCCCCTTTCTTGTGCTTTATTAGAAAAATCTATGTGAGGAAGGATGTGGAATTTTATTTTGTTTGTTTGTTTTTCTTTTTTGAGACAGAGTCTAATTTTATTGCCATCAGTAGAGTTCAGTGGCATCACAGCTCACAGCAACCTTAAACTCTTGGGCTCCAGTGATTCTCTTATCTCAGCCTCTCTCAGTCTCAGGCTGGGACTATAGGCACCTGTCACAATGTCTGGCTATGGACATGGAGTTTTCTAGTATTTTGATGAGGGGTCAGGCAACCACATGACTAGGTGATTTGCTGTTTAAGCAGCTTCTGAATTGTGGGCATTCTTTGCTATTGGAAGCTTTATCTAGTATCCATAGCTGCCATCTGGTGGCTGGATAAAGGCCCTTCTGAGGACATACTGGGCCTGCCAGAGCTGGTTCACCCACCCGTCTTTTTAAGGTCCTCATGAGGCCATCTAGATATGGAACCTCTGGTGAGAAAAGCCAGCTAGGAGAAAAAACTTGCATCTAGGCAGCACCCTCCTCTGACAGGGGCAGATCTAGGCTCAGGGACTGGTCAGCTTTACCCACTTCAGCATTCCCCTCCATACTCAACTCATTCTTCCACATTCTGACATCTTGGTGCCTCTGCTGGGATTGCTCCATCTCAGCCCTCAGGTCCTCCAGGGCCCTCATCCTCACACCCTGTGTCTTTATCATGCCTTCACACAGAACACCTGGTCCCATGCAGCCTGACCTTACCAGGCCCTGTCTGCCTCTGTCCCCTGACCAACTCCTGACCCTGTGGGCTCCGGCTCACTAATCTCCATGTCAGAGGCCCTTTTCTGGCTGCCACTGCATGCCCTGCTAGTGTCCTTTTGGGCCTTTCTGCCTCCTCTAGGAATCCGTTGTATACTTTTACTTCCTCACCTGGCCTGGCCCTCTGGTTCATCCCTCAGCCCCTGCTGGGGTGGGTTCTTACTCTGTCACCCAGTTGTGTTGCTTCCCTGTACTTACTTGTCCTCCACCTAACCATGGGGCAGCCTAGGTACCAGACTGGCCTAGCCTTGAATCCTGACTCTGTCACTTCTAGCTGGCTCTCTTGCCCCTATTTCCTTATCTGTGGGGTATGCCTAACAATGAATACTTCTTAGTTCCTCAAGAGGAATAAATCAAATCATGTCACAAGCTCCTCTTCACAGTGACTGGGGTATGATAACTTCTCTTTTTTTTTTTTTTTTTTGAGACAGAGCCTCAAGTTGTCGCCCTGGGTAGAGTGTCATGGCATTACAGTTCATAGCAGCCTCCAATTCCTGGGCTCAAGTGAGTCTCCTACCTCCACCTCCCAAGTAGCTGGGACTACAGGTGCCCGCCACAATGCCCGGCTATTTTTGTTTGGGTTGTAGCCATCATTGTTGGTTGGTGGGCCCAGGCTGGATTCAAACCCGCCAGCTCAGGTGTACGTGACTGGCGCCTTAGCCCGCTGAGCCACAGGCACCGAGCCATGGTAACTTCTCAATGGATAGCAGAGAGGATATTGCTCACTTGGTGATAACCTGTCAGTTCTATACCTTCTCCCTTTGCTAAGCCCACGTGCACAAGCCATACAACGAAGTTCTGGGCTTTCCTACAGCCAAGTTCTAACCTTTCCCAACTGTGCAGACCACACCCCTCATACCCAGGGCTCCCATTAGGCCTTTATCAGTGCCTGTCCCCCTCACATGGATCCCTTACCTTTTCCTATCTCCTGTGACTCTTGAAGTCCTCAACTCTTTGCATATTTTGACCACTGCCTTCTATTCAGAGAAGAACAAATACAAAGCTTGACCACCTCAGCTTTCTGCCATCAGATGTACCAGACTCTGTATTGACCCAGTGTGATTCCTGAGGAAGATATTTCTTCTCTGTGAAGCAGTTCTTGGACCAGAGGCCTATTTTCTCCCTATTCTTTGGGGACTTGGTGCCACCACGGTTTTCTCTCTCTCAGAGCCCCTGAGCCTCTCCTGGCTTCTTTCTGCTGCATATGACCTACCACCCACTGCCTTGAAAATGCTCTTGCCAGAGTCTCAGGTTACCTTCCAAATGTAAAGCCTGAGTGTCATCTGCCCTCCCTCTCCTCTGACATGTAGCTTGTCATCAGATCCTATCAGCACCAGAACTCAGCAGTTTCACATCTGCCTACTGCCCTCCATCTGGTGTGACTGCCCAACCTCCTAGCTTCTGGACTGTAGTGTCTTCCAGGAGAGACTCTCCAACAGCCAGAGTGAATCTTCTGAAATATAATCCTGTTCAGTTCAGGTAGGATAAAGGAAGTTTTCACTCTGCAGCTACAAAACTTGGACAGAATACACAGAGCAGCTATTTGAGCACACTGAAAATGAAATAGCCACAGGCAGGCTGGGTAAAAAGAGTAGAATTTGAAGTAACATGAAACAGATAGTAGTTTACGATTTTTTTCCCTTCTACTGTCTTCTGACCTAGACTCAGGGGAAGCCCAGAAGTGAGTAAAGAGAGCTCTAGGAGAAGCTTAGGCTCAAGAAGCAGAAAAAAGTTTCCGTGCAGTAACAGGAGGCCTATGGATGCCTAAATCTTCTACTCCAGTAAGAACTGCTATGGTTCTTAGAGATGAGAGAATGCCATTTTTCTCACTCTCCTTCCACCACTTGACCCCAGTTATGGGAGTGGTGGGGGAAGTGGGCAGCAGAGAGGAGTAAATAAAGTTTCAGTGTAGGGTCAGAGGATTGAAACAAGGGGCTCCAGGGAACTAGGAAATATGAGAGCACAAAGAGAGAATACCTTGGGCAAGTGACTTCATAAAGTTGTTTATGAATTCCTGGCTTCACATCCAAGCTGCATATGCATGGGGCTGATCCTAAGTAGCCTACTAAAGACTTTGCGAACTGAACTAAAAGCTACATGAATACCCAGGGCCCCATGGCCACTGGCTGGCACACATGGGGACAGATGTGAATAGCACTGCAAAGCCTTTGAAAATGGAACTGACAGTGAAGCCACCACCAGAGAAGGCTGGTCAGAATTTATGGCCTGAACTTAACTTGGTAGATTGCCTGCTAAAGTAAAAATATCAAATTGCCAACATCAGGAATGAAAGAAACAATTAACAACACAGTTCCTATAGCCATAAAAGGATAATCTACAGAAACATAATAATTCATAAAAAGAATACTATAAACAACCCAAACCACCAAATTGACAACTTAGATGAAAAAAACTAATTTCTCAGAAATCTCAAATTTTTTTTAAATATACATATTTTTTTATTAAGTCATAAACACATAAATCATGTATACATTAATGCATTTAAGGGATACAATGTGCTGATTTTATATACAATTTAGAATGCTTATATTGAACTAGTTAATATATCCTTCACCTCATTTACTTAATTATTGTGTTAAGACATTTATACTCTATACTTAATAGATTAGACATGTGTCCTTGCAATATGCACCATAGGTGTAGTCCCGCCATTTACCCTCCCTTCATCAAACCTCCCTCCTCCCCTCCCATCCTCCTTCTCTTCCCTCCTTCATCCCAGGCTATAGTTGTGATTTATCTTTCACATGAAAGTATGAGTAATTGTAAATTGGTTTCATAATAGGTCTTAGTACATTGGATACTTTTTCTTCCATTCTTGAGATACTTTACTAAGTAGGATATGTTCCAGCTTCATCCATGTAAACATAAAAGAAGTAAAGTCTCCATCTTTTTAAGGCTGTATAATATTCCATGGTATACATCTACCACAATTTATTGTTTATAGGTTGATGGGTACTTGGGCTTCTTTCATGACTTGCCTATTATGAATTGAGCTGCAATGAACAATCTGGTGCAAATGTCTTTGTTGTAAAGTGATTTTTGGTCTTTTGGATATACACCTAGTAGAGGAATTACAGGATCAAATGGCAGGTCTACTTTTAGATCCCTGAGTATTCTCCAAACTTCTTTCCAAAAGGAACGCATTAGCTTACATTCCCACCAGCAGTGCAGAAGTGTTCCCTTTTCTCCTCATCCATGCCAACGTTTGTAGTTTTGGGATTTTTGTTATGTGGGTTACTCTTACTGGAGTTAGATGATATCTTAAAGTGGTTTTGATTTGCATTACTCTGGTGATCAAAGATGATGAGCATTTTTTCATGTGTCTGTAGGCCATGCACCTATCTTCTTCAGAGAAACTTCTGTTGAAGTCCCTTGCCCACAATGAAATGGGAGAAATCTCAAATTCTGAAACTTACCCTAGATCAAACCCATAATTTGAATAATCCTATAGTTATTAAAGAAATTGAATTTATGGTTTAAGACCGTCTAAAAAAGAATATTCAGGCCTAGGTGATTTTATTTGTAAATTCTCATTTCGTTTCGTTTTTTGAGACAGTCTTTTTTTTGTCTTTTTTTATAGAGACAGAGTCTCTCACTTATCACCCTCAGTAGAGTGCCATGGCGTCACAGCTCACAGCAACCTCCAACTCCTGGGCTTAGGCGATTCTCTTGCCTCAGCCTCCCAATTAGCTGGGACTACAGGTACCCACCACAATGCCTGGCTATTTTTTGTTACAGTTTGGCTAGGGCCGGGTTTGAACCTGCCACCTTCGGTATATGGGGCTGGCACACTATCCACTGAGCCATAGGCACCACCCTGAGACCTTCTTGCTCTGTCACTTTTGGCTAGAGTGCAGTGGCATCATCATAGCTCAGTGCAACCTCAAAATCCTGGGCTCAAAGTGATCCTCCTGCCTCAGCCTCCTCAGTAGGCACTTACCACCATGGCTGGCTAATTTTTCTATTAGCTGAGAGATGAGGTCTTGCTCTTGTTCAGGTCTTGAACGCCTGGTATCAAGCAGTCCTCCCCCATTGGCCTCCTAGAGTGCTAAGATTACAGGTGGGAGCCATTACACTCCAACCTTTATTTTTAAATCTACCAAATATTTGAAAAAAAAAAATCACTTCCACATAATCTCTTTTAGAAAATAGAAAAGGAAGGAGTAATTCCCAATGTATTTTAAGAGGCCAGCATTATCCTGGTAATGGAACAAAGATAGTATAAGAAAAAGAAACTTCAGACCAATATATCTCAAGAATGTAAATGAATAAAATCTTCAACAAAATATTAGTAATTTGAATCCAGCAATATGTAAATAAAATAATATACCACTATCCAATGAAGTTCATATTGGCAGTGCAAGATAGGTTCAATATTTGAAAATCAATCAAATATATCACAATATTAATAAACTAAGAAAAACTACATTATCTTATCAACTAACACAGAAAAAGTTTGGTAAAATTCAATATCATTCATGGTAAAAACTCAGCCAACTAGGGTGATTAAGGGCATTCTACCTGATTAAGGGCATCTTTAAAAGAATGACTTAATATGTAGTTAGGTAGTGGTGAAAGACTGAATGCTTTCCCTATAGGATCAATAAAGTCAAGAATATCCACTCTCGCCACTCATATTCATCCTCCTAGCCAGTATTAAAAAGCAAGAAAAAGAAATCAAGGGCATTTAGATTGGAAAGGAAGAAACAAAGCTCTTTCTTTTCTGTAAATGACATGATCCCTTGCAGAAAAACTCCACAAAATTGATAAAAATTCTTAGAATTATGAATTTAGCAAGCTTAGAGAATACAAAGTTAATACACAAAGGCCAGTCATATTTCTGAATAGTAGTAGTGAACAATTGGAATCCAAAATCTTTTAAAAAATCATTTACAATGACCCCATGAAATACTTACATGTAAATATAACAAAACATACATAGTATTTATATGCTGAAAAGCATTAAATACTGATGAAAAAAATAAAAAAAACAAATGGAGAGACATACAATGCTCATGAATCAAAATATTCAGTGGAGTAAAGATGTCATTTCTCTCCTGATTGGTTGATAAATTTAATGTAATTCCAATAAAAATACCAGCAGGATGTTTTGTCAGTAGAGACATGCTTATAAAATTATATGGAAAGATAAAGAAATTGAATAGCTAAAGCAGTTTTGAAAAATAATAAATTTGTGATAATTACCCAATTTTAAGATTTAATAGTGTGATGTTGGTGACATGACCTAAATTAATGAGGTAGATTTATAGATTAATGGAACAGAATAGAGAATCCAGAAATAGACCACACAAATATGATCATATGACTTTTGACAAAAGCCAATTTAATTGAGAAAAGATAGTCTTTTCAACTAGTACTACTGTAACAATCGGACATTTATGTGCAAAAAAAAAGTCATGTTCAAAAATGTAGCTTTTTTTGTAGAGACAAGAATCTCACTATGTTGCTCAAGTTGTTGCTCAACTTGTCTCAAACTTATGGCCTTAAGCTGTTCTCCCACCTCAGCCTCCCAAAGTACTCAGATTATAGGTGTGAGCCACCATACCCAGCCACATATGAGCTCTTAAACATAACATCAAAAACACAGTCTATAAAAGAAAAAAATTTTCAAATTTAAGTTAATCAATGCATTAAACTTTTGCTCTGCAAAATACTAGCAAATCATAAATTCAATAGAGAATTCATAACTTCAAATCATAAATTCAGTAGAAGACTAATAACCATTAAATACCAGCAAAAGTTTTGTAGCTTATTATAAAGAACTGAAAACAACAGTAGAAAAACAACTCCCCAAATGCAAAGAACCAGTAAGTTAATTTAAGCTAGTTCAATAAAGTCAGAGGATCTGTACACTAAAAATTACAAAATACTGATGAAAAGAAATCAAAGAAGATCTGCAGAAATGGAGAGAAATACCATGTCCATGGATTGAGTAACTCAACATAGTAAAGATATCAACTCCTTCTCAAATTGATGTATTGGTTTAACACAATTTCCACCAAAATACCAGGAAATAGTTTTGTAGCTTATTATAAAATAATTCATGTGTAAACATGAATTGGAATAGTTAAAACAATTTTGAGAAGTAGAAAGAATAAAGTAGAATCACTCTACTTGATGTTAAAACTGACTATATAGCTGTAGCTATTAATATAAGTGGACCAGGAGTGGGGAAGTTGTAGCCTTAAGGCTACATGTGGATTTCTAGGTCCTTAATTGCAGCCAAATCCAAATCTTTTTTTTTTTTTTTAAGACAGAGCTTCAAGCTGTTGCCCTGGGTAGAGTGCCGGGCCCCCAGTAACCTCAAACTCTTGGGCTTAAACGATTATCTTGCCTCAGCCTCCCAAGTAGCTGGGACTACAGGCACCCACCATAATGCCTGGCTATTTTTTGGTTGCAGTTGTCATTGTTGCTTAACATGCCCAGGCCAGGTTCGAACCCATCATCCCTAGGTATATGTGGTTGGCATCCTGCCAACTGAGCTACAGGCACCACCACAAACCCAAATCTTATAGAATAAATACTTTTATTTTTGCTAATACATTTTGTTTGCCTTTTATAATTTTGTTTTATTTTTAAAATGAACATTCTTAAAATACCAAAGAATAAAATAACTTTCAATGGAATTCTGGGAAAATGGCTGACTGGTAGCAACCTTTGGCAGAGGCTCCTGAGCAGAGAAAGAAAAACTGGATGGAATTTGACTCTGTGAAGCCAAAGACAGGGAGCTGATCCAAGAAAGAAGTTTGTCAAACTGTAACTGCAAGGAACAGCATTCAAGAAAACAAATTACAGGTACAAAGCCTAGCTGTAATGCCACAGTACTCTAACCAGGGTGACAGCTTGAGGCTCTGTCTCAAAAAAAAAAAAAAAAAACAAAGCCTATCAACTAGAGGATAGGAGACCCCTCTCCAAGCAGGGGGCCTGCCACAGGCTATCTGCAAAAGAGCAGGGAACAAAAGACCTCTCATTTTACCTTGCTGGAGAGAGCCGCTCAACTCCAGGTCTCTTTCTCCAGGGAGGTCCCACATATGAACCTAGACACCACCCTTCCAGGCATAAAATTGAACAGGTATTTTCCCCCACAAGTCCAAACTTCCACTCCACCCTTTCCCCCTCACAAGGCAGTCTGAAGTTCTGCCCCCTGCAGAGCACAGTGTTTGGTCTTGTCCTGAGAGAACTGGGCATAATGTGGACCACCAACCATCAGAGCAGAATCTGTGACTAAAGGGGAAGAAAGAGGGTGTAGAAAGAAAGGGACACGCAGAGGAAGGAGGAGCAGTCCCCTGGTTATGACTATGCCCTGCTAGTGGTAGTGTTGGCCTTTGGTTTGGGCTGTGTCTGGCGGGACGGGGTACAGAACCCCTGGCCCTGATGGCACCCACAGCAGGAGAGTGGTTGCCCTGTGTTGACTGAGTTCGGCAGACAGGGCTGGTCCCTGTCCCCTGCTGGGCCTGTGAGAAGAGGCTTGATAGGTGTGGACTGTGACCTGAGAGCAAGGTCCCCCTGATCCCAACAGAACCCTCAAGCAGTGGTTACTGGGTGTGAACCAAGACCTGAGAGCCAGGGCGTGGCCCACTGTCTCCCCCGAGGCTGGTGAGTAGAGACTTACCAGGTGAGGACTGAGACCTGTGGGTGGAGTGCGGTACCCTGACTCTACCAGAGCCTGCAAATAGAGGCTTGCCAGGCAATGGACTGAGACTGGCAGGCAGGGGTGTGGTCCCCTGACTCCAAATGGTCTGGCAAGCAGAGGCTAGCTGGATGTGGACTGAGACTGGTGGGTGGGGTCGTGGCCCCTGGCTTCAACTGAGCCTGTGAGCAGAGAGGCAGACAACAGTGTGGACTGAGTCTGGCAGGCAGGAGTATGGATTTCTGGCTCTAATTTTGCTGTTGGAGACCCTTGAATCCCTCTCTGTGGGGCAGGGTTTATGCTGCCTGAGACAATTTGGTTGGAACCTGTGTCTGGGGCTGTCCACTCGGGGACATTCTGAGGTTGACCTTTGAAGTTCTGTAGTGCAAAAGAACTGAAGGATGGGAGCTGGGCACCACAGCTGTTTGTATCTCTTCATAGTCGAGATTTAAACCTAATACTGTGGTTTCTTAGGATAGGGTAGAGGTTGGCTGATATTAAAACAGAGCTAGCTTGCGCTGAATCACCAAGAAGGTCCCCAGAGTCTCCAGCTAAAATTCTGAAAGGGGCCTTTGTAAGGTTGTAGGAGACAAGCCCCAATTACAAATCTTTGGTAAGGGGCTATCTCTACTACCTGGGAACCCCAATTCAATCTCACCCTACCAGTTCTAATAACCAAACAGTGGAAAATAAACATGGCGTGAACCCAACAGAAGAACTCTGGCAACATGAATAACCAGAGTAGATCAGTCCCCTCCAAAAAATGACAAAGGAGATACAACTGAAGATGCCATGCATAGACAAATGGCAGCAATGTCAGAAATTTAGAATATGGATTGTAAATAAGATAAATAGAATGGAAAAAAAAGATAGAAATTGAGTTCCAAAGAGTAGTTCTAAAGTTGTCTCAAGAAATTAATGAATTCAAAGCCCAAGTCACCAAAGATATGGACATAATGAGAAAAGAGATAGCACAGCTCAAGGAAACAAAAAAGTTGAGGACTTCCAAAATACAGTAGAATCCCTCAGTAATAGAGTTGACCAGGCAGAAGATAGGATCTCTGAAACTGAAGAGAAAATTTTGAACATTCCCAAACACTCAAAGAGGCAGACAAATGGAAAGTAAAAACTGATCATTCCCTGAGAGGGTTGTGGGATCACTCTAAAAGATCAAACATTCGTCTTATAGGAATTCCCAAAGGAGAAAAGGATGGTCTTAAAGGTACAGTGGCTCTACTCCAAGAGATTTTGGAGAAGGATTTCCTAAGCATTGCAAGAGATACAGAACTTCAGATAGCAGACAGTTTCAGAACCCCAGCAAGACTCAATCCAAATAAAATATCTCCTAGACAGATTGTGATTAATTTTGCCAAAGTTAAGATGAAGGAGAGAGTTCTGCAAGCAACAGACATTAGAAAAGCATCACCTACAAAGGGAGAAATGTCAGAATGACTGCAGATTTTTCAGCCAAAACATTTTAAGCCAGAAGAAGATGGTCATCGACCTTCAGTCTCCTAAAACAAAACAATTTCCAGCCCAGGATCCTGTATCCAGCTAAACTGAGTTTCATTTGTGATGGAGAAATCAAATACTTTAATGACATAGACATGTTGAAGAAATTTGCCATAACTAAACCAGCTCTCCAGGATATTCTCAGACCCATCCTCCACAATGACCAGCACAATGTTCTACCTCCAAAGTAAACTCACCCAGAAATTATTGAACAAAACCCAACTTCCACAGTGGTAAAAGGACTAAAAATGTCCACTGGACATCCAAAAATCATGACACCCAAAACACCACCAGGTTTATCAATTCTCTCAATTAATGTGAATGGTTTAAATTATCCTCGAAAGAGGCACAGGCTGGCTGACTGGCTACATAAACTATGGCTGGATATCAGCTGTATACAAGTATCTCACCTTACTTTAAAGGATAAAAATAGACTCAGGGTGAAGCAATGAACTTATATATTATAGGCAAATGGAAACCAGAAAAAAGCAGGGGTTGCAATTTTAGTAGCAAATACAATTGGCTTTAAACCAACAAAGATACAAAAAGATAAGAAAGGTCACCACATATTCATCAAGGGAAACACCCAACATGAAGAGATTTCAACAATTAACATTTATGCACCCTACCAGAATGCTCCTCAATTCATAAAGCAGACCCTAATGGATATGAACAACTTGATATCTCCCAGCACTATAATAGTTGGAGATTTTTAACACCCCTTTGACAATTTTGGATAGATCATCCAAGAAGAAGCTAAACAAAGAAATATCAGACTGAAACCTGACCCTGGAACAAATGGACTTTAAGATCTCTACAGAACATTTCACTCCAATAAAACTGAATATACATTCTTCTCATCTGCTCACGGGTCATCCTCCAAAATAGATCATATCCTAGGACACAAGTCTAACCTCAGCAAATTTAAAAGTGTAGAAATTATTCCTTGTATCTTCTTGGACTACCATGGAATAAAAGTTGAACTCAATAGTAATGGGAATCTTCATACTCAAACAAAGTCATAATCTTAGGCTGAATGATAGCTGTGTCAAAGACAAGATTAAGAAAGAAATCACCAAATTTTTGGAACAAAATGATAATGAAGACACAAATTAACAAAACCTGTGGGATACTGCGAAGGCAGTCCTAAGAGGGAAATTTATAGCGTTGGAAGCCTTTATCAAGAAAACAGAGAGGAAGCCAACAACTTAACAGATCATCTCAAACAACTGGAAAAGGTAGAACATTCCAACCCCAAACCCAGCAGAAGAAAAGAAATAACCAAAATTAGGGCAGAATTAATGAAATTGAAAACAAAAGAATCATTCAGAAGATCAACAAAACAAAAAATTGGTTTTTTGAAAAGATTAACAAAATTGATAAACCTTTGGGCAACCTGACCAGAAACAGAAAAGTAAAATATCTAATATTGTCATCAGAAATGATGAAGGAGAAATAAGACACTTCAGAAATTCAAAAAATCTTCGAATTTTTGAATAGAGACAAAAATCTCTATTCCCAGAAATATGAAAATCTGAAGGACATGGACCAATACCTGGAAGCACGCCACCTTCCTAGACTCAACCAGAAAGAATTAGAAATCTTTAATAGACCCATATCAACCACTGAAATAGCATCAACAATACAAAATCTTCCTAAAAAGAAAAGTCCACGACCAGATGGCTTCACATCTAAATTCTATCAAACCTTTCAAGAGGAACTAATACCTATATTATACAACCTTTTCCAAAGCATAGAAAAGGAAGGAATACTTCCCAACACATTCTATGAAGCAAATATTACTCTGATACCCAAACCAGGAAAGAATCCAACAAAGAAAGAAAAATATAGACCCATATCATTAATGAATATCAATGCAAAAATATTCAATAAGATCTTAGCAAACAGAATTCAACAACACATCAAAAAAGTTATACACCATGATAAAGTTGGCTTTATTCCAGGGTTACAGGATTGGTTCAACATATGCAAATCTGTAAATATAATACATCACATCAATAAAATAAAAAACAGAGACGTAAGATTCTCTCAAATTGATGCAGAAAAAGCCTTTGATAATATCCAGCATCCTTTCATGATCAGAATTCTTAAGAAATTAGGCACAGAAGGGGCATTTCTTAAACTAATAGAGGCCATCCACAGCAAACCCATAGTCAATATCATATTGAATGGCATAAAATTAAAAATATTTTCACTCAGATCAGGAACAAGGCAAGGATGCCCACTGTCTCCACTGCTATTCAACATAGTAATGGAAGTCTTAGCCATCACAATCAGGTAAGAGAGTGTGATCAAGGGTATTCAAATAGGGTCAGAGGAGATCAAACTCTTACTCTTTGCTGATGATATGATCCTATACTTGGAAAATCCCAGGGACTCAACTTTAAAACTCTTATAAGTGATCAAGGAATATAGCAGCATCTCAGTATTCAAAATCAATACTTACAAGTCAGTAGCTTTTATATATGCCAACAATAGTCAAGCTGAAAAAACAATCAAGGATTCTATTCCTTTATAATAGTATCAAAGAAGATGAAATATCTGGGAATTTACCTAACAAAGGACATGAAAAATCTCTATAAAGAAAACTATGCAACTCTGAGAAAAGAAATAGCTGAAGATGTTAACAAATGGAAAAACATACCATGCTCATGGCTGGGAAGAATCAACATTGTTAAAGTGTCCATACTACCCAAAGCAATCTACAGATTTAATGCAATCCCTATTAAAGCAACATTGTCATACTTTAAAGAACTTGAAAAAATAGTACTTCATTGTATATGGAATCAGAAAAAACTTCGAATAGCAAATACATTACTCAGAAATAACAACAAATCAGGAGAAATAACATTACCAGACTTAAGGCTGTACTATAGATCTATAATGATCAAAACAGCATGGTACTGGCACAAAAACAGAGTGGTAGATTTATGGTACAGAATAGAGAACCAGGAGATGAACCGAGGTACTTAACGTCATTTGATCTTTGACAAGCTTATCAAAATATTCAATTGGGGGAAAGACTCCCTATTTAACAAATGGTGCTGGGTGAACTGGCTGGCGATTTGTAGAAGACTGAAACTGGACCCCCACCTTTCACCAGTAACAAAAATTGATTCTCACTGGATAAAAGATTTAAACTTAAGACATGAAACTATAAAAATACTAGAAGAGAGTGCAGGGAAAACACTTGAAGAAATTCGCCTGGGAGAATATTTTATGAGGAGGACCCCCTAGGCAATTGAAGCAACATCAAAAATACATTACTGGTATTGGAAGCCTTCATCAAGAAAACAGAGAGGAAGCCAACAACTTAACGGATCATCTCAAGCAACTGGGAAAGGTAGAACATTGATCAAACTGAAAACCTTTTGCAAAGCTGAGAGCACAGTAAGTAAAGCAAACAGACAACCTTCAGAATGGGAGAAGATTTTTGCAGGTTATGCTCTCGACAAAGGTCTGATAACTAGAATCTACAGAGAACTCAAACTAATCAATAAGAAAAGAATAAATAACCCCATTTCTATGTGGGCAAGAGACTTGAACAGAAACTTCTCTGATAAAGACAGGCGCATCGCCTCCAAACACATGAAAAAAAACTCATCATCCTTAATCATCAGAGAAATGCAAATCAAAACCACTTTGAGATATCATCTAACTCCAGTAAGATTAGCCCATGTCACAAAATCCCAAAACTATAGATGTTGGTGTGGATGTGGAGAGAAGGGAACATTTCTATACTGCTGGTGGTAATGCAAGCTAATACGACCTTTCTGGAAAGATGCTTGGAGAACACTCAATGAACTAAAAGTAGACCTACCGTTGGATCCTGCACTTCCTCTACTAGGTATATACCCAGATAATCAAAAATCATTTTACAACAAAGACATTTGCACCAGAATATTTATTGCAGCCCAATTCATAATAGCCAAAACATGAAAACAGCCTAAGTGCCCATTGACCCATAAATGAATAAACAAATTGTGGTATAGGCTCGGCACCTGTGGCTCAAGCGGCTAAGGCGACAGCCACATATACTTGAGCTGGTGGGTTCGAATCCAGCCTGGGCCCACCAAACAACAATGATGGCTGCAACCAAAAAATAGCCGTGCATTGTGGCAGGCACATATAATCTGAGCTACTTGGGAGGCTGAGGCAGGAGAATTGCTTGAGCCCAGGAGTTGGAGGTTGCTTGTAAGCTGTGATGCCACAGCACTCTACCCAGGGCAACAGCTTGAGGCTCTTTCTCAATAAAAAAGAAAAAAAAATCATTTTAGATGTACACCATGGAATACAATGCAGCCATAAAAAAGATGGAGACTTTACATCTTTTATGTTTATCTGGCTGGAGATGGAATATATTCTTCTTAGTAAAATATCTCAAGATGGAGGAAAAAGGTATCCAATGTACTCAATACTACTATGAAATCAATATATAACCTCCTACGCATTCATATGAATGGCAAAATGTAACTATAGTCCAGAAAGTAGAAGGGAAGAGGAGAGAGAAGGGAGGGGAGGGGGTATATGGGAGGAGGGACGGTATTTGGGGGGGACCTCACCTAATGTGCATGATGCAATGGTACATTTCAAAACTATTAAGAAATGAGTATAATTGTGATGGATTTGTTACTTAGTTCAATGTAAGAATTTCACATTGTATATCAAAGCAGTACTATGAACCCCATAAATGCATCAATGTACAAATGTATAATGTATTATTTTGATTTAATAAAATATAATTAAAAATAAAAATAACTTTCAATGAAATAATCCTCCTAGATTGGCACAATTATAATATAATGGCTAAATTGATGACAGTAATGATTTCGTTCTAACTTCCCCTACCTGACTGGTACTGCTACCACATGAGGATGGTTGGTGAGAGTTTATGGGGGTCAAGTATACTAGTCTCTTATCAGCTTTTGACAGTGGCCACACCACTCTATCTAGAGTAGATTGGCTATCAGGGCACAGGTGTTAGCCAAGATTTTATCTCTGTAAGAGCAAATAGTTAAATTTTATGAAGAATGGAATGAGCAATGTGAATTACTGAAAGAAGATTTCTATAGATATCATGTCAAAACAAAATGACTTAAATATTTCTCTGCAAGGTAAAACTAAGTCTATATATGATACGTGGCAAAAAATACAAGTATTTTCATAGAAGCTATCTTCTTTCAAAAGGAAATTTCAGATGAACTTTCCCCCCAATTAGCAAAGGTCATTGATGAGCAGGATGATATATGTGAATCATTTGAGGAATACACAGCTTTTATAGACATGTTAATTGGAGAATACAATGGAAGATTCACTGACTTTGAAAATCATGACATCATGTTCAAAGTAGCATTTTAGCCTTACCTATTTAATATCACCAGGGCACATAAAGAACTACAGATGGAATTAATTGAGCTCTCATGCTTTTCAACCACTTACTGACGCAAATCTACATTCTCCTACCTAACCCAAATCAAAGTACCCTTAAGGTCATAAATGACTGATACCCCTTTAAAATATTAACTAAAACTGTGGAATGCTGCAAGCAAATATTCAAATGCTTTTCAACAAAAGCCAGACACAACAAAGTCATTAAAAGGTTAACTTTAAAATTAATAAACAGTTTTTTATTTTTGAAATTAAGTACATAGTAGTTAGATTTTTACAAAGAAATATACATGTTTAGGTACATCTAATTGAAGTTTCTTTTTTTTTTTGTATTTTAAAATTACCTTTAATGAGACAAATTTACAATGAGAGATTTATAAATTTTAAAATCTTCCATGTTATACGTTTTGATGAGTTTCAACAAAGCTATAGAGTAGGAGCACTTCTATTATGACAGAGGAATAGAGACAAACAACATTCCCGTCACCACACCAAGTCCCCTCCTGCAGCTTTGTAACAGCTCCCTCAGCCCCCAGCCCTGGATAATTTTTTTTTTTTTTTTTGTAAGACAGAATTTATTCACAGAAAAGAAAGAAAAGAATACAGAAAACATTAAGGCATCTGTTAGAGGGAGAAAATTCTAGTGGGGAGAGAGAAGCTCTCTCCGTTTCTCTCCCAGTCTTT
>CAUYON010018237.1:0-22643 GCA_963573935.1 Arctocebus calabarensis
GATTCACTCAGTTCCAACCCTGTCCCTGATTGATGTAAAGTAGATGAAGAAGCTGATAGAACAGGACAAGTTCACAGAATTTCTGCCCTGTGGAGGAGACTCTGGGCTGCTAATAGTCCTAAACTTCAGCCCTTTGTTTCAGCTGTCATCCCCTGAGGGCCAGGTGTGGCTGAAATTTAGCAAAGCTTTGGTCCGCTTTTTGGCTCACTCTCTCACCGCTTCTGAGCCAGGAGAAGAGCACAGACCAGCGGCAACCCATGCCCTGTCCACATCCCTCGAGAAAGTGTTCAAAAATCTGGAGTCCGTGGGGGAGAGACCTCCAGACCTTAGGGTGAGAGTGGAGGGCAGTACCAGGAATTGCAACTTGCAGGTAGAGAATATATACAGTTTTATACAGCTTTATGCCTGGCAGGAGAGTGCCACGGCACAGGGGAAGGAGGTCCGGTTTTTAGAGGGTCTCTCCCGTGGGGTAGAGTGGGAGGACATCTGAACTCTGCTTGCTTGTTTGTATGGAGGTATGGCATATACTGCAAGCTGTTCTCTTGGGGGAGGGGACTCCCATCCACTTGGTGATGTGCTCTGTACCTTTTATTTGTATCCTTGGGGTTGCAGGTCGCTCCAGCAGGGTTGATGTGCATTCCTCGACCTTGTCTCTTGGCTCAGCTCCAAACCATTGGTTTTCTCGCTAAATTTCTGTCCTTTAACTCTCCTTCTGGACAGGAGCATCTGCAGAAAGCTGGCTACAGACCGCCATCTTGGCTCCTCCCCCAGTCTGCATGGTTTTTATATAGATATTTTAAAAAAATAAAAGCAAACAGGCGGAGGATGCACTTTGGAAGTGTGCACTCATGTAGGTACCAGTCGTTTGCATGAAAGGCAACAAATACCTCGATGTTAGCCCCTGAAACACCTCCCCTTTCTGCAGCTTTTCCTATAGCTGTTCTGAAATAAGCCATGAACCTTAAGTCTCCAGGTTCATAGAAATGCGTGAGAACACGTCGCTGATCATCCTCCATCAATCCCCATAAAAATACTATGTTCCCAAGAAACTGCCTACAAAATTCATCTTTCTTTATAGAAAAGAAAGGTGGTTTACTTTTTCTGAGTTTTACACATTCTTTCAGAGAAGCCTCATTGGCACAGAATACTCCACAAATTTGTCCCCAAATCTGTCCCCTGCCAGAAAGCAAGCTACCTTTTGTCTACACAAGCATGGAAATGTCTGTGCATTAAAGATTGCCATTATCATACACTTGGTTACTGCAGCTCTTGAAAGAAACTTCTTACTTAATGTTTGCATGTTTTCTATTCTGATAAAAATTTATATAGACGGAGTCATTCTGGCTCCAGTCTTAATTATTGCCAGAAAAATAATAGAAGGAAAATCAAGAGACACCAGTTCTGGTCCTGGCACTTGCAGTTTACTAATCATTGTCATCATGGGTAAGTTAAAACCTGCATGAGTTTCACTGTGCTTCTCTGAACAGTGATAGTAACAGCATACCCATGCCTTGCTATAGTATTTGTGTGCATTGAGATAAAGTAAACAGAGGATCCAGAGATCCAGGAAAGATTATAGATATCATCAATTTTGCTCTCTGAAAATCTCCAGAGTACTTGACCCTACGTGGAAAATAGGTTATGTTCTGTTATTATGTATTCCCCCCTGTAAATATTTTATTTTAATGTGTCCTAACCATCCTTCAACAGCTGCACAAGAATCATGTATCACAATGAGAGTGTACCAGGCAGGGAGGAAGTGGTATGAGATTGATATGAAGATGTAACCAGCGTCACATCATGTGAGATGATATGGTTGTGGCAAAGAATTTGGATCTTATGCTGAGGACAGGGAAAGCCATGGGAAGGTTCTGGTCAGGGAAGGACCTCTGCTCACATCTGGATGACTCTACATAGGACACACTGTGGCTGTAGAAAAACTACTGGGAAGCAAGAGACGGGGGTGGCTTGAAGGAAAGAAGGATTTGTGATATGCTTTGAAGGTGTGTTGATAAAGATTTGCTAGTAGGTTCAATGTAAGGCATGAGGGAACAGGAAAACTCAGAATGATGCTCAGGAGGTCTTGTAGTCAGCTGAATGAATGTAAAAGTCATTCATTGAGATGGGGCATGCTGAAAGAAGGGATCAGAAGCCCACCTTATTTATGTTCATTGTGCTGTGCCTGGTAGATCCCCAACTGCCCCACACTCTACAGCATCATCACCCCTGTAATCACTGAGAATAACTTCAAAATAATCATTCTTCACCTCTGCGATGAACTAGCATCAATTTAAAAAAAAGTATCAGGTTGGCTGGAACGAATTCGAGTTTATCAAGAAGGTTCGTTATCAAGAACCTTTTGGTTTTGTTGTCAGAAACCCAATGGTTATTTAATAACCCTTATGTTATTAAATAGTAAAACTGGCTCTAGAAATAGAAAAAATATATATAAGAGAAGATTCACATAAATTGCTGGATCTGAGTACTTAAAAGGTAACTCAGGAATCTATCCCTCAGTTAAGCTTTCACTATGTCATCCCCCAACTGATGACAAAGAGTCCCGGAAATCTGTCATAATCTTGCTTCCTACTATTTTAGCAGCTCCAGATGGAAAAGGGCATCTTTTAACCAGTGGTATCAGAAAGTCATGTGCTGACCCTGAGCTCCTGACCTACCCCCTCAGCAAAGAGAAAATCAGCCCCTCATAAACCATAAGAACTGGGGGGAGAGTTCCCAGGAGGGGAATAGAGATGGTTTGATCAGGAAAAGAAGACACAATTATGGAACTGGGAAAATAACAGCTGTCCAATAAAAAAACTCATAGACCTGAAGGTTTAACAACAATAAAAGGAAAACATATTGTTCCATGGAAATTTGCTAACACTTCATAAAACTTGTGATCTGTCTTGCAACATACGTGACAGTTATCACAAGGAAATATTTAGTTTTCTTGCTCAAGAAAGTGATTGGTGTTGCCACACACTAAAATCAACTCCAGCTAAAGTAAATAATCACATAAGACACTGAGGCAGAAAAACTGCCAGACAAAGATCTGTCATGTCTTTAAATGGACACCTTTCCAAATTGTAAAGCATGAAAAGAAAATAGAAAATCTTAGTTTTAAGACTTATGACTCAAGACCTACTGAACCAGAATCTTCATTTTAGTAAGATTTTTGGTGACTCGTAGCATGAAAAAAATTGAGAAATAACAACAACATAATTTAACTTTTGTGCAGTCAAACGAAAGTTCAGACATTTGGCTGGGAACACATCTGCAGTGAGAATTCTTTCCTGCATCTTTTCACTTACCTAACCTTTGCTAATTGCCTCCCAAGTCCAGGAATTGTGTACTAACCCAGGCTGCCAAAACACATTGGGCTGTTTCCTAACGCAAATGATCTCTGGGTAAGACCACAATTTATTTTGATCTCCATAAAAACCTAATCCTAAAACACCCAGGCAGTGAGATGGCCTAAAGTAAGAATTTGAATTGTTCTTTGTTTCTCATTAATTTCAGAGTCTAGGTGACAACCACAATGCTTTAACCTGCCTGCCCAAGGGCTGCTGTCTTTATCCCGTAAAGATAGTCTGAGGAGTCCCAGAGCTGATATAAGACTAACTCACCTAGAAATGCTGTCAGGTAGTCAGGTAGCCAAAGGACTGTTTTTGACCTTCAGCTATATCCTGTAGTGAAAATTAGGTCACCCTCTCATAAGAGGTGTCTATTGTGACTCCTTTTGTTGTTTCATCCAAAGCTAAAACAAAGAATATGTAAGAAAACTCTACTACCATGTTCTTATGCTCTATTCCAAACAGCAGAGAGGATTTTCCCTGCTTTTTTTTTGATAGAAATTGCAAGAGCTCTTTTCTGATTGCAACATGGGTATCAGGGAATATCGGCTTCCTTTCACAAGAAAAAACTTTGGCCTCCAGGTGTTAGGGGATCTGTAGGAAGATTTCCTCTTCCCAAACATTTTTGAGTGTCTACTATGTGTCACTTCACATTTTTCTCAAGAAAATGGTAATTTTTACAGGCGATAGACATGTATCATATGTAAAATATAGTGTGGACTATGTCTTAACAACAGGCAAGGTCATGCTAGATACAGAGCAGGTGAATGTGACCCATAAAATGTCAGACAGTACGTGATTCTATACAGAGAGATCAGCAGGTGGCGCCTGTGGCTCAAAGGAGTATGGCGCTTGCCCCATATGCCGGAAGTGGTGCGTTCAAATCCAGCCCCAGCCAAAAACTGCAAAAAAAAAAAAAAAAAAAAAGTATATATATATATATGAATAGGTAATTCATACCTGAGGTAGTACAAATGACAGAAAAACATAGAAAGTGTCCAGAGATACACAATTTCTAAGAGAGTTATTACTTAATAGTTAAAAATGTAAATATGAGTTGAGCCTGGTGTTATACAACTGTCTGTAGTCCCAGATATTCAGGAGGACTATGGCAAGAGGATCATTTGAGCCCAGGAGTTTGAGACCTACCTGGACAACACAGTGAAGAAAAAAAGTAAATATGAGATTCAATCCTAGTGACATTGTGTTATAACACTTGAAAAGCCCCTTTAGGAGAATCTGACCTACATGTAAATAGGCATCACCTCTGTCTTCAAAATTCAATACTGAGGATATAACTCAAGTAATCAGACAAGAGAAAATCAAGGATATCCAAATGGAGAGAAAAGGTCAAACTATCACTCCTTAATAATGATATGATCTGATATCTAGAAAACCCCAAATATTCTACCAAGAGAATTTTGGAATTGGTAAATAAATTCAGCAAAGTCTCAGGTAATAAATGCAATGTACACCAATCAGTAGTATTCCAGTGATTTTCTTTTCTTTCTTTCTTTCTTTTTTTTTTTTGGTAGAGACAGAGTCTCACTTTATCACCCTCGGTAGAGTGCTGTGGTGTCACACAGCTCACAGCAACCACTAACTCCTAGGCCTAGGCAATTCTTTTGCCTCAGCCTCCCGAGCAGCTGGAACTACAGGCACCTGCCACAACACCCAGCTAGTTTTTTTGTTGCAGTTTGGTCAGGGTGGGGTTTGAACCCACCACCCTCGTATATGGGGCTGGTGCCCTACCCACTGAGCCAGAGGCGCTGCCCTACACCAGTTATTTTCAACCAGGCTGCTATGGCACATTGGTGTGCTATAAAAAGGGCCTTAGGTGTGTTGTGAAAATTTTCAAAGATTACTAGTTAAATTATTTTCAAAAAAGTTCAAAGTACAGTAAGTATATCTTTTTTTTTTTACTCTTTTTTTTTAATCAATATAATTTAAGTGTGCCCTCAAAGTTTAATTGTAAGCTCCAGTGTGCTGGGAGATTAAAAAGGTAGAAACACATTGCTCTATACCAACAGTCAAGCTGAGAATTAAATCAAAGACTCAATACTTTCACAATACCAGCAAATAAAATAAAATACTTAGGAATATATTTAACTAAGGAGGTGAAACACCTCTACAGGAGGCACTATAAAACACTGAGGAATGAAACTACAGAGAATGTAACAGAACAAAAAATGTATCATGCTTATGGATCAGTGTGGAGGAAATGGACCAATATCTGGTATCATACCATCTTCCTAAACTTAACCAGGAAGAAATAGATCTCTTGAACAGACTAATATCAAGCACTGAGATCAAAGAAACAATAAAAAATCTTCCAACAAATAAAAGCCCTGGAACAGATGGCTTCATACCAGAATTCTATCAAACATTCAAAGAAGAGCTTGTACCTATACTGCAGAAACTATTCCAAAGCATTAAGAAGGAAGGAATCTTCCCCAACATGTTCTATGAAGCAAATATCACCCTGAAACCAAAACCAGGAAGGGACCCAACTAAAAAGGAGAACTATAGACCAATTTCACTAATGAATATCAATGCAAAAATACTCAATAAAATCTTAGCCAATAGGTTACAGTTACACATTAAAAAAGTATACATCACAATCAAGTAGGCTTCATCCCAGGGATGCAAGGCTGGTTTAACATATGCAAATGCATACATGTATTTCAACATATCAATAGAAGCAAAAAAAAGACCATATGAACCTCTCAATAGATGCAGAAAAAACATTTGATAAAATTCAGCATCCTTTTCTAACAAGAACATTTAATATAAGCATAGGTGGCACAATTCTTAAACTGATTGAAGCCATCTGGGTCAAACCCACAGCTAATATTACACTGAATGGAGTGGAACTGAAAACTTTTCCACCTAGAAATGGAACCAGAGAAGGATGTCCTCTATCACTACTACTATTCAACATTGTGCTGGAAGTTCTAGCCAATGCAATCAGGCAAGAGAAGAATATAAATGGCATCCAAATGAGGCAGAAGAGGTCAAACTCTCACTCTTTGCCAATGATATGATCTTATACTTAGAATATCCCAGAGATTCAACCACAGGACTCCTGGAAGTGATCAAGAAATAAAGTAATATCTCAGGGTACAAAATCAATGTCCACAAATCAATAGCCTTCGTATACACCAATAACAGCCAAGTTGAGAAGCTAATCAAAGGCAGAATTCCCTTCACAGTATCTTCAAATGAAATGAAATAAATACCTAGGAATAAACCTAACTAAAGAGCTGAAGAAAAAGAAAATTATGAAACCCTAAGAAAGGAAATATTAGAGGACATTAACAAATGGAAGACCATACCTTGCTCCTGCCTGGGAAGAATCAACATTGTTAAAATGTCTGTACTCCCCAAAGCAATCTACAGATTCAATGCCATCCCCACTAACTTACTTTGAAGAACTGGGAAAAATAGTTCTACATTTCATATGAAATCAGAAAGAAACTCTGTATCACCAAGACAATTTTTAGATTAAAAAAAACAAAGCCAGATGCATTACCCTACCAGACCTTAAGCTATATTACAAATCTACAGTGATCCAAACAGCATGGCATTTGCACAAAAATAGAGACATAGACATTTGTAATTGAAAAGAAAACCAAAAGATGAAACCTTGGTTTCATCAAAAGATGAAGTCCCTTATAGCCATCTGATCTTGGATAAACCAAAAAATAAAATAAAATAAAATAAAAAGCATATCTACTCAATAAATGGTGCTGAGAGAAATGGATGACCACATGTAAAAGACTGAACTTGACCCACACCTTTCACCACTTACAAAAACTGATTTAAGGTGGATAAAAAAATTAAATCTAAGGCATGAAAAGATAAAAATCCTAGAACAATGTGTGGGAAAAACACTTGGAGTATCAGCCTGGGGAAAGATTTTATGAAGAAGACTTCAGTGACAATTGCAACAACAACAAAAATAAACAAATGGAACTTAATTAAACTGAAAAGCTTCTGCACAGCTAAGGACACAACAATCAAAGCAAAACAGATAGCCTTCAATATGGGGAAGATATTTGTATGTTACAAATCTGACAAAAGTTTGATAACTTAGATCTGTAGAGAACTCAAATTAATCAACAAAAAAGAGCAAACAATCCTATGTATCACTGAGCAAGCGATATGAACAGAATCTTCTCTGAGGAAGACAAATGAATGACTAACAAACATATGATAAAATGCTCATTGACCCTAAGCATCAGAGAAATGCAAAGGAAAACCACCCTGAGATATCACCTAACCCCAGTAAGATTAGCTCACATCACAAAGTCCCAGATTTGCAGATGCTGACTTGGATGTGGAGAGAAGGGAAGACGTCTACATTGTTGGTGGGATGGCCAACTAATATGGCCTCTTTGGAAAGAAGTGAGGAGAATTCTCAAAGAACTCACATTTTACCTTGCTTTTAATCTCACAATCCCACTACTAGGCATCTACCCAGTAGGAAAAAAAAAAAATCATTTTATCATGAAGACATTTATACAGTTCAATTTACAATCACCAAGATGTGGAAACAACCTAAATGCCCAATTCAGGAATGTATTAACAAACGGTAATACATGTATACCATGGAATACTATTCAGCCATTAAAACATGTAGACTTTACATCTTGTGTATTAAACTGGATAGAGTTGAAACACATTCTTCTTAGTAAAGAATCACAAGAATGGAAGGCAAATATACAATGTACTCAGTACCAATGTGAAGCCAGTAGACGATTTAATTCACACCACTTGTAGGAAGAAAAAACTCATTTTAATTCAAGTTGAGCAGAGGGGGAAAGAGTGAATGGGAAGGGGTTTGGGTTGGGGTACTCCCACTTAATGGGCACAATGTAGGGGTGATGACACACCTTTTGAGTGTGGGACACAACTACAAGAGAGACTCTACCTAATAAATTCAAATATCTTGACCTCATTATTTGTACCCTCAGATTAACTTGAAATTTAAAAAAAAAATGTTTTAGACATATACATTAATATATCTAATAGGATAGTACTTTAATAACGAAAATTGAAATAACTTGCAAATAAATCATATTAGATAAATGTTAGAGTTATCTTTCTAGTCCTTAAAATTATGGTAAAGGCTATATAAAACTTAAGTAAATGAAAATCCTATGATTTTGACCACACAAATACATAGCACAGGAGGGTAATTAGGGGAATTCACGGAGCTGCCACTAGAGGGAGGGCTCAACCACGGGTTGGGCATCAGCACGGCAGCATCTGGAGCGTGCTAGGGGGGCCTTAAGGGCCCAAAAACAGCCAAAAGAGAAAATGAAGAGATAGTAGCGAGCGGTACGGAAATGAGAAAGGTACTTCCATGAGGAATTATCAAAAGTATCTTTCCCCCTGGAGAGACAAGCTTCTTGCTACTCTCCTCACCCAGCTTCTTAGAGCCCTCTGTGAAGGTGATTTTTGTGATTTTGCCCTTATGTGCCATCTGTGACCTGTCTTACTTAGAACAGTTGTTCTGTCTATGACTTTTCCTCAACCAACTAATTTTCTTTCCCATACACGGCCATCACATAATGAAGAACAGTGGAATCCCTGGATAATCAAGTGTGTACTAAGAGGGACTCCGCTAAGCTATGCGGGTTTTTCTAAAAATAGCAAGTTAGAATTTTGTAGCTGCATTGAGTCCACCAGAACAATTATGTGTGTAGAGGACCACCGCTGAAAGGGGAAAATAATGGCATGTAGAATTGGATATAGTCCACAGGGGACTGCGAGGGAGAAACTTAAGAGTTGGAAACTTACATCATTCTCTGATAGCTAAGAAAAGCCTTAAGTATTGTAGCCACATAACATTGCATTTAAATACCAGTGCTACCTTTAACTAACTGTCAGAGCATAGACAAATTACTTTACCTGTCTCGTAGCCCGTTTTTCCCCCTCCTCTATAAAAATATTTCCAGGGTTTGAGAATTAGAAAAGGTGTATAGAGGGCCTAGGGACAACTGCTATTGTCTTAACCCATGATCATCTAAATTGAGGGGCAGCTGATGTCTGCTAGGGAGTGAAGCTGCGGTCCTGGACATTCTGTCTATGACAAGAGAGCAGGTTCAACCCTGCAGGGGCTGAGATGGAGGCCGGTTAAGACCACAGACCTAACCTCTGGTGGTCTATCTAGGGTTACCAATAACAAAGCCGTATTTTGAGCTCTCACTAGTAATTTTAGTTACTAAAGAGTTTGATGAGGAAGAGACAAGTGCTATAGATTAATTCTTCTCAGAAAATCACCATTGCTCAGCATTTGACCTGGGGTCTGACAGAACTTAACACTAATTGTGTACAGACTGGAAAAAGCCACTAGTGCATGAATTAGAGGTGGGGAAATGGCTTTTCCAAAGCTTTTATAGAACCTCAAACTTACCAAGAAGTAATATTTACGTCCTACATTAACTTCATGTGTTAATAACAACTGACAGTAATTGAAGTGATTTTTCAGATTCTTAAATAACATTATTGAGTTTCAAATGCTTACAAAAAACTGCTCCTGATTTAACAAATTATTTATCATGCATCTCTGTTGTCTTCAGTTTCAGGTGGGTCCAGTTAGTAGGGTAAAGATGGCAAGGAAAGTTTCAGAGACATTCCCATTGCACCTCGGCAGCAGAGAGAGATGCTAATAACAAAATAGGGAAGAGCTGTAGTGTAGGACCATGTAAGGAAAGAAGAAGAGAGAAGCTGTTCTGAGTTATCAAGAATGGCTCAAATTAAATTTTCTATGAGCTAATAATAAGGATAAAAATTGGGAGATAATTTTAGAAAAGATTTCTGTCGCAGTTGAGATTATTTTTTAAAATCTAGTGCTTAGCATGTTAAATTTTTGCTTTCTGGAATATCCATTTCCAGAGAATACCTTTATCTATTATTGTTCCCATAAAAGAAGCCATCAGAACAGATGTTATGCTAACATTTATGAGCTGAGTCGGATATTTTGTTTAACTTTAATAGTTTCGTGTATCACCGAATGGAATCTCACTTGTCAGAGTGAACTCCATCCAACATAATTCATTTCAAAAGAAAAGAAGTTGTGGTTGTCTTCACAATGTCACTATTGTTTTAATTAACATTTTAATTTAAGTTGGCACATTTGGCACATGGAATTCAATTCTATTTCCTGCAGCCTAGGGGTTCTTGAACTAATAAGAAAAATCAAATGTATTTAATGTGGACAGAATTAAAAACCTGTTAGGAGTAAGATTTTCTAAGGGGATTTTGGCAAGTGTAATTTGGGTTTTCTTTCTCATAAATATTGAATGCATATATAGGAAATGTTTTTTCATTTCATAAATATATGTTGCATAAACAATAGTAAGGGGTCTCTAAAAAGAGTCAAGCAACATTAAAATTGATAAGAAACACAACATATGAAATGTAATATAAAAACACAATGACATTCATCTTTACTGTCCACCTAGTCTGACTACAGCGGCCACTTTACAAGAAATGTTACATATTAATGGAGGCAGTTCTCTGTGGTCAAATCAGTTGGATAAACAGGATGTTAAGCAGAACTAGGGCTTTTCAGCACATTTGGTGAGTTAATACGAGTTGAGAAGCAGAAAGGAGAGCGTAGAATGTGTGCAGCTTTTCTCAATCTTAGGAGATCATGGAACATTTTTCCTGGATGAGCATACTTTGCGACCAGGGTCTGGCAGACGACACAGTTGGAAGCCACGCGGTATAGGATAGTACTCCGGTGAAGTCACCTTCTTCACCCAGAGGAGCCACGTGGTTCCATTAGACAATGAGACAAAGAACCAAGTAACTCCAGTAAGGCAAAGAAGGTACAAACATTCTAAGATAAAGACAAAGTTCTGAGTCCATCTCTCAGCAACATTTATTAAACACAAATTTTAATGAACCCAGTTGATATTATCTTAAGTATGGATTATGCGTTTCTTTATTAAACTACCACTGACTTTCCACCAAGCAGTTTACAAATATTAACCTCACAAAAGTTCAAAAGAAGAAGCTATTTTCTTTACTTTTTCTGAAACTGTTATCTACGGAATGAAGGTGTGCTGACTAGTCTTAGCCATCTCCAACATGCATGACCTGGTATTTGGTACTGGGTCTGCCTGACTTCAGAGCTTAGCTCTGTCCACTCTCACCTTTCAAAAAGCTAGTGTGTTTCCTCTAAATGATGCTTGCATAATTGAAGAATGTTTTGAGCGATAGGAAAGGAGCAATAATGCTAAACCATTCAGACATAACCAAGATAAAGGTCCTTTGCACTGTTTAATATCTGACTATAACAATAACTAAAGAAATCTTTAAGGTCTGTTTTTTCAAGCAAATACCAAGACTAGGAAAAAATGAGGTCCATAATATTGATATAGACATAATCAGCTTATAGGGAAAAGAAAGGAGTAAAATGCAGATATCAATGAGAGCCTAGAACTATGTCCGATCACCTGTCCAAATCTTGATCAATTTCTTCTAGCATTTTTTACTTCTTGGTATGTTTATTCTTTTTGAATACCAGCATGAACATGCATCTATTTTTTCACCTTATTCTCAAGTAGAATAATTCATGAGATAACATCACATATAGATTTCAAGCATGCATTATGCCTGGTAGCCTCTATTAGGTCAGAATTTCAATAACTTTGTTCATCAGGAGATTGCAAATCTCAATGTTAATGTCCCAAAACATTCAACATCTATGCTTCACTTTCTATGAAGCTTCCAGACGCTGCTTTGGTTGACTAGGTTGGGCTTCAGGCATGGAGAGATGATGGATGGTATTTCAGAAGTCTTTGCTGAATGAGAACCACAAATGTCCACTCAAAGCTAAATTTCTAATATGTTTAGAGCTACTACAGAGGGATTATTCAAGAGCTACCCTAGGAATATATAAATGTCTAACAAATAATAATTATATAATAAGGCCACAATTTCTGGTTCAATGTTTAACACACACAAGCAGGCACATAAAATCCTCTTTAAGATGTCATATGTTAAGTTTTCTACCATAGCCAAGAATAGTTTTTTATAGTTTTCCAAGTAGCTTAAATACTAATACCTAAAAACAAAACCAACACTAAACTCCTCTAAAAAAAAGAAAAATTCTAAAATGAATCAATCTACAATCAATAGCTTTCAGCTCAATCCTTTTACATAATCAGGAGATTGATTGAAAGGCAATCCTCTCCTCTACCTTGTTGAAAGGCAGGAGAGATTTTAAAAAATGAATTTAGCATGAAAATTTGCTAAGATAACAATTTACCATACTCTTTAGAAACTTTACTGACAATTAACATTCTAGCCTTGATCCAGAGGAGAAAAATGCATCGCTGCTGTTTTAGAGACATCTGTGTCTGCACTCAATGGAATACATTAGGTGCTTGAAATCTGCTCATGTGATGTTGGCAAACGGGTATTGTTTTTTCCTTTACTCCAAATGTAAGTATTCACATAAACTTGTAAACTTGAGCTGCGGGCGTTATATGGGTCTTTGTGGGCTCCATTACTGTCCAAATCCCTTCCACACTCAGCTTCACTTGGAGATATTTACAGTCCCAGCTTCAACCAATGGGTGGCATTATGTGCAGAGGAAAAATCAGCTAGGAAAATGCAAGCACTTTTTCTTCCGCTAATTTGGGGGATTAGTAAATGCTCAAGTTATCACAAAAAAAAAGCATGCGCCAAGGCTCACCTTCAACTTTACTTCTTCTAGAAGCTTCCTCTTCCTTCTTGAAATCTTTGTCCCTTTTCTAAAATTCATAGGTGTCTTTTTTTCACAATACTCACTATTGATTTATTCTCAAAACATTTCATGGGTATTTCTTGTGCCCTCCAGGTTTCACCAAACATTCAAAGCCCCATCTTCATCTCCCCAACCTGAGTCCTCCCTGCCACCCAGAAGTCCTGGGTAACCAGGAGTCCCTGATGGCTGCTTTCAGCTTGATTTCTACCTTCAGTTCTACCTGCGACAGAGGGTGCCCCCCCACGTCTGCAATTCCCCCAACACATGTACATAAACAGAGACACTCTAGCCTCTACAAGAATCTGAGTTCCCTTCATTGTTTTGTATAGGACTAAAGTCAGAGTTTGGAGGCATCTGCGACATGTCAGTTTTATTTGTCGCATAGATCATGGGGTTTGCTTCACATGATTATAGTGTATGCACAGGTGTCTGTGTACATACACACACACACACTCATATAACTTTTAGCATCTTCTATTCCTAATGTCTAGAGAGCATGTCCACTCTGCCTTGGTAACCAGGTCCTGGGTTTCATTTCAAAGGAGAACATCTTAGAGAGATATTAAACCAGGATTGTGTTTTTACCCCTTTATAGTAGGTAGTGTTTGGAAATCTTAGCTCCCAACTCCTCATTCATGCGTGTGATACCCACCAACCGTGAGGGTAGCAGCCTGGCCCACACTTCGTTTGTGGGCTCCATTCCAGCCAGGAGCTGACTCACCATACCCTTTCTGTTTCTTAGTAATGGAAGAGAAATTTATCACTTGCTTGAAATAACCAACAGAGAGGTCCACAAGTCATCTGAATGACAGTGTTCTGGTTCTGAGAAATTATAAACCTGACCCAAACAAAGAGCAGGAATTAGAGATCCAGATGTCACTGGCCATCAGAACCATAGGCTTCTGAAATCCCTTTTCTTGGATGCACTTCCAGGATCAAGTGTTGGGCCCACCAATGACTACCCAACTAAGGATACGAAAGGGAAACGAGAAAGCACAGCACAGGCAGTCCGAAACCCCACAAGTTGGAACTCATCTCTCCTGGTGCATTCAGTACCCTGCCATAATATTTATACAGAGCTTGCTATGTTCCAGGCATTGTTTCAAGTGCTTCACATATTTTAACTCATCCAGACCTCAGACTAAGTCTAGGAGAAAGGTGGCACTACATTTGAGAGAACTGGGGCACAGAAAATTGAAGCCACTTACCAGAGGTGCTTGGTAGAGTACTGGCTGACCACTGCCCTGCAAGTAGGTTAAATAAATCCATGTGGGCTGGAGGGGAGAAAGCTGGTCAGTAATCTCTGTCGGGATCTAATGGCATTGCAACCACACCATGAAGTGAAACAGTGGATAGTAGAATTACGTATTTCTAATGTCTTTTATTGTCCAAGACAAAGACCTTTATTAGGGTATTCTTGGAAAATAACAAGGTTCTGTCCAGCTGTGAAGACAGAAATGCTGACTTATATAGCATGAGGGCTCCTGACTAGCCAGGGTGAAGGACTCTTTCCTGATCAGCCAACAAACTGGGACAGGACATGAAAATGAGAAGGCCCAGCATCTCTCATAGACCCTTCTGTCCCTCCACTCTGAGGAGCCTGTGCTGCCCTAGTAGGGACCGGCCCAAGCCAAACTAGTACTCCCATCCTCTCCCTTCCATTCCATGCATGTGCACAAATCCCAATTAGGGTCCAAAGTCCATGTGTTGACAGTGCTGGGTTTTCTCTTTTCACGTAGCATCAGAATCCTCTTAGCAATCTGTGAAATAAAATGACCAGTGATCATGGAAACATCTCTCATTTCCTCTCTGCTCACAACCAAAATGTCATGAGATAATGCCAAGTCTGTCCCTTAACTATCCCTTCAACTCTTACACTATTCCTCTTCCACGGCCGCTGCCCCAGTACAGTCCTCATCATCTCTCACCCACATTCTTGTGACAGCCCTTTACCTGCCTCCGGCCTCAGTTGAGCCCTCTAGGCTGCCCTCTGGACAGTTTCAGGTGGCCATTCTGAAATGCAAGTCTCACCATGTAACTCCAGGCAAAATAAATTCCTGAAGTTGTTCTCCAAGACCTAGAGGGGAAAAAAATAGAAAAAAAAATAATGCATTACAATAGCCTATCAGATCTTTAAATTAGATCTTAAACTATATGCTGACATTGGTGGTTCTCCTGAGAACGTAACAGCTCCTTCAAAGCCCTGCACCTACTTCCCATGGTGTTCTAGATGCTACAGGTGCACCAAGCTACTCACCATTCCCCATGCTGGCCTGGTCTTTGGGCATATTCCTTTGCATATGCTGGGTTGTTTGTTTGTTTGTTTGTTTGTTCGTTTTTTAATTCTAGAGTTCCCTTTTCTATATTCTCCATCTTGTGAAAAATGTGATTATTTTCTCTTCTCTTCTTTCCCTCTATCCTTTGTTTAAATCAAAAGCCAGCAGGGTCCAGCCCCTTTTGTCCCCCATCAAAGTGTTCTCCAACCCTGTTCCCAGGAGCTATGAAACTGTGTGCTGAGGACCTAATGTGACCCACTGCCTGTTTCTCTAAATAAAGCTTTGTTGGAACACAGCCACACCTCATCCCGTACTATTGTCTAGGGTTGCTTTCACACTACACAGGCTAGGGGCTGCATTGAATAGAAGTGTGGCCCAAAAAGCCTAAAGTATTTAATATCTAGGCCTTTACATAAGACATTTGACAACCCCTGCTCTACTTTCTGCATAAGGTCAACAGCTGCCGTAGGATGTCCAGGGCATAGGGTCATACTATGATCCTGTGTCCCAGCTCTGGTTCTAGGACAGCAGTCTGACAAGCAGATTGTTCCACATATTCCTTTTATGAGACTGGACTGGCAGAATGATCCTGATTCACTGGTTTTAGTTGACTTCCACTGATATAATACAAAGAACGTGTTCAGGTTCTGACTTACCAATGCTCCACGCTCTGGCTTGAGCCCCATGTGCTGCCCATGCACTGCCCTCATGCAGCTGTCTTGACACCTCCTACGGTCCCAACACCCAAGAGAAGTGGAGCTTCAGTGAGCAACCTTTACCCTCATTCCCACCACTGCACTCCCTGAGCCTGGTACCCAGAGGAGCACCCCACTCCCACCATAGTCTCTATACCTCTGCCAGGTGGCCCTCTGTGGGCAGCCATCCTTGCTCCTTCCGAGGGCTTTCCAGCCTGGGGCTCTGCAACACCAACTGACCCTTTAATCAATGTCCCTTCTTCCTCTCACTGATGTGGTAAGATCATGTTCTCCCAGTTGGTCCTGGTTGGTCTCCTAAACCAGACAGGGTAAAGGACAGTAATTCCTTGGAAGAATGGGAACACCATTTCTACTCTGTGTGGAAGGCTGGGGAATGTGCCACACTATAAGAGACTATATTCTAGGAAAGCAGTGATTGAGACACGGTTGGAAATTGTATCATCCTGCATGCGCACAATAAGACTCCAAACGGCAAATTTAACATGACAAAAAAACCAAATTGTCATCATATTATTTGTTCCACATTCTCTGAGGGAGACTCTAATTGGTGGCCACCATCAACAGCGCACTGTACCAACCTTTGAGGGAGACACTGGGATCCAGTTGTCAGGCACAGAACAGTGGGTGGATGAGATGGCATCATGAGCAATGATGGAGCCAGCCTTGAATCAATGGTGTAAGAAAACAGCAGAGACAAGAAGTTCTATACTGTTTCCACACAAGCAAATTCAGAAGAGACATAGCATGCTAATGGCAGCATTGTCATCTTTTTATCCTGGTTAGATGATATGAAATTAGCCTGGAATGGCAAACTTGACAAAGAAATTGAAGAGCTAATTCCTGGACTGGAACAGAAGGAGACAGAGCCTGAAAAGAATGAAGAATCTTTAATACACTGGCTGGACAGTAACAATAATGTAAGTACCTCTTCTCTATCCATCATTCAATTTTCTTCAACAAATCACCGTGCCTGGACATGGGCCCAGTGATTTTTAATATACTTTTAATGAAATTGTTTATATAGGCAGGGACCTCAAGAAATTATTTGTATCTATACAGTCTGAAGCAATCCTCTGACCAAGGGAATGTCATCCTTGGATAGATCAGGGTTAAGTTAAATGCCCTAAACCCAAGCCAGAAAGATGGAGTCAGCTGAGTTTCAATCACATAGACTGGCAGCAGAAAAGGAGTGGTTTCTCAAAAGAAAATTAAGCTATTATTTCCAGCACTGGGAAAACAGATCCAGCACGGACTAAAATCAATAGATGTTCACTCACTCCTTGGATGTGTGTTACTGACATTTCTCTCCTACACAAGACACCTAAAGAATGGAAAAGTTGGGCCATTTTGTCCAAGCAAATCAGTCTTATAGTCAAGACATGGGACTGCCCTAAATCCAAAAAATTAACTCTATGCAACTAGCTGGTATCATCTGCACTTGGCAAAGACTGATTAAATCTGACAATGGTTTGGCGTCAGAAGACTTGGAGTAATTCTTGCTCTTTCGTTAAGTTGTATTATTAACAACTTCACCTCTCTGAATCTGCTTCATTAGGTATACACTTTGGGGTGGTAATAATGCCCTTGAGAACTGACATTAGCATTAAAAGATAGTACACATAAAGTACAAAAGCCTAGTACGCCATTAATAATTATGTAAAAAATAAAGGACTTAGTGTTTAATATTTTACTTTATTTATTTTTTAACGGGTCTAAAATAACACTTTCTATGTGCCAGGCACTGTTCCAAATTTTTCACAAATATTAACTCATTTTATGAGGTAGTGTATCCTCATTTTATAAAGAAACTAAGGCCCTGAGATTTTTAGTGACTCACCCAAGGTCATGAGCTAATGAGTGGGGTCCCAGGATTCAACCCCAGGCAGCCAGGTTCCATCCTAACTAAATTCTACTGCCTCTCAGGAAAAAGGGAGTTGTTATTATCACTCAATAAGCAGTAGCATTTTATTGCCTTTATTATATAAATGAGGAAACTGAAATCTAGAGGCACCAAAATAGAAGTGAAGCTAAAAATAAACCTGAGGTCTAAAGCTTGCCAGTCAACTGCCCTTTGAATCTGCCATACCATTTCCTACTGAGAGAAGAATTACATAAAAGAGAAGCAGCTGAACCATGTATCTTCTGACAAATGCAAACTTTTACGCAACACATCAGGTGATACTACTGGGGAGAAAAAGGTTTCTTTTTCTTCCCATAATAGACTCTACTTGTATGTAAAGCTGGAAAGAGAAAGTGAATGAACCTTTCCTTGCTTCTAGATAGGTATAAGAAACACTACTCACGTTCAAACCTTCCCTGGGTGTGGGAATCACTGTGCCAAGTTATAAAAACAGAGGGATCATGATTCCACTTTTAAAGCACATCTGTGACCCCAGTGGGCATCAGTGTCTGTGGAGGATTGAGGAATGTACAATGGAGAAGACGCTGTGCTTTGGGAAGTTAGTATCTGTCCCCGGATCTCTAGGGAGTTGAGTTTTAACAGTGTAGCTCCCTCCTTGAGATTGAGTGGAAACGGTTATTAATATAAACTGTGGGCAAAACCCTAAGGGCCAGGCCCACTGTCGTCATTCTCCAGAGTTTCTCTTTTCCCTCCGATAAACCCTTCCTCCTCTGAGGCTCGTTTAAAGCATAACATAAATCAGGACTAGGTGAACTTTCTGTGGTAGGTCAGATAGTATTTTAGGCTTTTTGAGACGTGCAGTCTTGGTCCCAGTTACTCAACTGTGTCATTGTAGCAACAGCTGCCACAGACTCCAATCTCAGATCACAAACACTGAGGCTTCCTAACTCTCTTGCTCCCACCTCATTTTTCCAATCCCCCATCTTCCCCGAAGGCCACTCTGTCCAATACAGTAACTACGAGCCATATGCGACTGCAGAGCACTTAAAACCTGGCTGGTGTGAATCTAGAGGTATTGTAGGTGTGAAATATACACCCAACTTTTTAAACTTAGTATGAAAAAGTATATGTATATGTAATAGCTGATTAACAATATTTATATCACTTACACATTGAACCTATAACATTTTTGCCATGTTAACCAAATAAGATACACTACTAAAATTAATGTTACCTTTCCCTTTTAATGTGTTGTGGAAATTTTAAAATACCTATGTAGCTTGCATTTGTGACTTGCCTGATGTTTTTATTAGGGAGAACTGTCCCAGACATCATCTTTTCCCTCAAATTATCAGGCAATACGTCCTCCATGTGCTTCCCTGCTTGGCCTAGGCCCCACTGTGTGTCACTTCAAAGCTCGAACCATATTGTTCTTCTTCCTTACTCATCCTGCAAACCCCCAGCTGTAGAGCAAACCAGCCTGCCACCATCTGTGCTCATGTAGTGTGGAGCTTCAGAGAATTAAAAATACATAAATACAGAGAGCTGGGCCACCTCAAGATTATGGCCTTGACTTGTGCTGGACTTCTAGTATGGATGGTCTTTCTTTTCTCTTATTTCATCATGGCGGCATCCAACTTTTACTGTGGATAGTCCCTGATACTTTGTCGAGTCATATCTTTAACTGTTTGCCTACAGCAATTCTCCAATCTAAGACACTCAGACCACTCTCTTCTTTCCATATCTCCAAATCTCATATCCTCCCTACGAGGTCCAGGGACATTTGACATTTCTCTTTTGTTGTGAAGTCCTTCCTGTTGAGTGTAGACTACCAGCTGTCCTGCTCTGAACTGCTACAACACCCGCTCTCTGTACCCACTATTAGGATCCTGCTGGATAAATTCATCCCTTTACGCCTCTACATGTGCACACCTCCAGGAACCCCATAATCACAAATCTCCTACAGGGGAGGGCTGTTGACTGCTATAGACTTGGCTTGGCAGGGTGCAACGGACAAAGGGGAAGTCCAGAAAGATCGGTTGGTTGATACAGGGTGAGTGGATTCAAAATATTTCTCAGGAATATAATTGACACAATATGGAGATCAGAAAACAAGTATAAAAACATTGGAGGATTTTGTTTAGTTGAAAACATAGAACCTAGTGCCAGGACTATTCGCTGAGTGGAGACGGTCTTGTCCTGCCACCAAAGGTCACTTTTGGAAGATTCACCATGAGAACAATATCTCAGTTCAACAAATCTAGAATCTCATCTCCAAAAGCACTTCCTCTTTCATCTCTGCTGGTGGGAAAATAAATTATTAAAACTTTTCTAGAAAATAACATACTCAAGGTGAAAAGCCTTAAAAATGTTCTCCTGCTCTGACCTAGGAATTTCTCTTTGGAAAACCTATGATAAGTAAATACTTAGAGATGCAGGTAATGATTTATGTGCAAAGATGTTTCATCAACCTAGCAGTGAAAACTGAAATGAATTAAAATGTCCTATAGTAGGGGACTAGCTCTGCAAAACCACACTATATGCATGCAGTAAATTCTAAAAACATGCATAGGAAGAGACTGACATCTGATTATAGGTACTTACAAGAGCCTAGAAAAATCCTAGGATGCATTCTAAGTTGGTTAGCTAAGAAAAGAGTGCTATAAAGAGAAGGACTTAGGGATGGTAAAGAGAGAAGGGAAGGAGAGTTGAGCAAAGGTAGACAAAAAACTCTTCATTTCCAAAAACTGTATGATACCATTGTCCTATATTTTGATAAAATTATATAAACTTATATATATTTATATATAAGTATATTAGACTTATATATATATATATATTTATATACACTTTTTTAAAACAAATGGTCACAAAAGAAAAGGAAAGGAAATAATTAAAAAGGAAGTAGGAGTTGCCCTGTGTGTTGGGATTATGAGTGAATTTTTCAGTTGCAATCTTTGTATATTCCAAACTTTTGACAATGAGCAACGTGTCATGTTGATAATAGAGAGAGAGATATTATGTAAGTCAGACATGAACCCAAGCCATGCCAACAGCAATTCTCCGATCTAAGATAGTATACAGCAATGGCTAAAATTAACCACAATTGGGACATCTTCCACGAAAGCACAAATTTGAAAGTGTTTATAAATAACTAGTGATCTATAGGAATCATGCTTTGACCTCCTAGAGGTTCTGGAATTTCATATTACTGTCCTGAGCAATAAATTTAAAGAATACAGATTATAAAATAAGCAAAAGCTTGTTTTATTTCTAACAAATAAAAGGAGAGCTCAGGCACAGAGGAGGAACTCCTGGCTATTGTGATATTTCCCAGTTGGAATCCAATCAGCCACCTGCCCTTGAGTCGGTCTCCAGAAGTCTGTTTTCTTGGCCACAATGGGACCCGGTGAGGGGTTGGAAATCACAGCCCAGGGTATTCGGGGCAGCCTTCTCCAGCAGATGGTGGGACTTACAAGCAGGTCTGTGGGGAAATAACAAGGCCCCAAGGCTCTTGGCTCTCACTGGAGAACCCGGAGTCAGTTCCAGAAAGGCAATCCTGAGAAGGAGGATATTTGGATTAGATTTGGATGCTTTGGTTTCATACCCTTCTGAAAACACTGGAACCCAGACAAGCAGCATCAGTATTACCTGGGAGTGTGCAAGTCTGCAAGTTCATAGCACACTCCAGATGTGCAGAATTGGGAGTCTGGGGGCGGGCCCCTCCCATGGGAGGCTTAGTAAAGCCTTGGGGCCTTGTTATTTCCCCTACAGGGGGAGAACCACTGCCTCATTGAGAGGTCTCAGGCAAATCTCTATCCCCTCCAAACCTCAGTTTTCCTCACTGGCACACTGAAGATAATAAAACCTAACCCCAAAGTCTTATAAGGATTAATGAGAAGATGGATATAAAGCACACTGCCCAAAAGAACACTAAATAAATAACCTCATTTCCCCTCAGGACTCTTCAAGTCTACATCATCTCTGCAAAGTTTCCAACTTTTTCCCTTTTAATATGCTTAATTCTTTGCCTAAAGGGAACAGTGAAGGAACATCTCCATTAGATTGAATAAAATAATATATTAGATGCACATAAGCAGACTGTTATGCTAAGAACATTTCTTTTTACTAAAGACAGGGTTATAGGAAGGTGGAAAGTTCCCTAAGCCAGCTATGAGAAACTTATCACCTAGCTCTAACTCCCTTTTCTGTATGAGGCCATGTGGGATGGCAGGGAAGGCAAGAAACTTAAAATTACGTAACACAATCCCGCATCCACCGTCAACCTAATCTGTAGGGCATGTTCTGGGGGCTTTGCATGCTCATACACACCATCCCACCATTCACAATGCTGGTAGCAGCACCTCGGGCCTGCCCTTGACCCTGTTGAGTTAGTCTCTGTAAAGAGACAGTGAGCAGATTGTACCATATGAGGCAAGGAACAGGGCACTATACTCTTCTCTCACTGGGTGGTGCTTTCATCTTAAGTTCTTTCTCCCCATAGTTCTGCTTGTGATGTTAATCAGCTTTGCAAATGGCAGGAAAGCCCCTCCCTGCTCTCCAAACACAGACAATAGGGGAACTCACTGACCCTACACAACTTCTAGCAGTGAGAAGAACAATTGTCCTGGGTACTCAGATTACCCCAGTGGGGAACATGGCCAGAGGGGG